>VZQC01006081.1:59449-286596 GCA_009823505.1 Rhizomys pruinosus | reverse complement strand
TCACTATATATATATATATATATATATATATATAATAAACAATCTTTTATAGTAAAAAAAAATGAAAATCCAAAATGCTTCAGTAAAAAGCAAACTGTCCATCAAAATAAGGAGCAGATGAATCCATGCTGAAAGCAAATGTAGTAGTAAACCGAAGTGAAGGAGGGTGTGAAGTCCACCACGGGTCCTAGCTGCAAAACAAGGAATTAGGAGAAAAGGCAGGAAAGAAGGTTTTGAACACAGTGGTAACCAATGAAAGACCAGAGAGAGTCACAGACACCTGGAGCTGGTTCCTGGGTTAGAATAAACTAAGTGAAGTTCATAAGCACTGGTGAGACTAACAGATGAGACTGGAGACGCAGCCCAGAAGTGAAGAGTCCTTGCTGCTCTTGCAGACCTGGAGTTTAGGTCCCAGCAGAGCGGTGGGAAGGCTCTCAGGGGCTTCTAGCTCTACTCCAGGGGATACAAAGACCTCTTCTTCCCTCCACAGAATCCTACACATATTCACACATGTGAATATGTGTAGGATTCTGTAGGAGTTCATCATGATGACCAAGGACTCCAAACTTAGTGCTAGGAACATGTACTGGATCAGTACTGTTTAATGCTTTCTGGCAATTTCTACACAACGTGTCAACAGTGGCCCATATAGCATCTACTATGTGACTTTAGAGTCGAGCCTATAGTTTCACATAGAGAAGTCATAGATTCTAGCGAAAACTCCATATTTTCCATATTCCTAGACAAATATATTTTCTCACTGTGAGTTGAATATGTATCCTATATTTTCTTACAATTACACCTCTAACCACTTATCAAGGAAGCTTATTTCTGCAACAGAGAGCAACTATTATAGATTTCCACAACTAGCCACACACAGAGAATATCTATGAGAGAACAGCCCTACGTGACATATCAGCAATGCAACACTTTTACCAAAGTCTCATGGAACATAGAAGAACATGGGTAGAGGGAATCCTAATGCATCTCTCAACTCTCCAGGGTGATTGAAAGAAAAGGCCACAACTGGCAAATGTAGAGAAAAATAGACTGGATTGTGTCTATGGATAGGACCCCTGTATTAAACCTCTGCCACCCATGTGGAAGTAAAGGAAGAAACTGTGTAAAAGCCAGGGATAGGGGTTGTAGTGGATTAAAGGAGTTGTTTGTCATGTGAAAAACCCTGCTTTGATGAATGCTGCAAACAACTAAATATTAATTCATGGCTATTGCAAAATGTAAGAACTGTGAGCAGCAGCACTGCATGGATGTACAGACACACAGCCCATCAAAGAACTGAGCTCAGACATTATGCACTGTACATTTCTCAGTGCAGGAAATATATTGATAGTAAAATATCCTGCCAAGACACGTGCATAGTATCTCATCACGGGGAAATGTAGGTTGAACTCTGTGAGAAATGGCACTCCTTGGAAGGAGATATCGTCACCAATCCTGGCCTTCCAGCATGTGTAGCCGGTGAGGAGGAAGGGTCCTCAGGGCCATTCTAGAGTCACTCAGAAAGCTGAGTACTTTCATATTCCTAACCTCTCAGCTCTTCACTTGCTCTCCTGAAACTTAACTTTTCCCAGAAGTTTTTTTTTTTCATTATAGCATTCAACTGCTGCACCTTCAACAACAAGGTAAACTAGGATATATTATTACCCAAATTCAATAATCTTTCTTATCATATAAGAAACAGTCCAGCATGGTGTGGTGTCAGTAATCCCAAGAATTAGGCATGCAGATCTCTGAGAGTAAGACCAGCCTGATCTCTATAACAACTTCCTGGTCATCTAGGGCTACAGGAGACCCTGAAACAAAAAAAGCAAAACATATAAACAATAATACAAGTATTCACCACAAGTATAGGAACATGGTTCTGAAAAACCCATCTCTTCCCCATAGCTACACTTAATTTCATCTGAATAAGCTCCCGACTGTGTTGAAAATTATCCCATTATCTCAGAACCCAACAGGATACCATGGTCCAAAATATTCCCCCTAATAAATTCTAAAATAGCTGTTCATTGAATGCAAAACATCAGCTAATTCTCACATATTTCAGATTTTTTTTTCTTTCAACAGGTAGGAATGTACAAAGTAATCTGAGAATACATTTTTTACAATATGTAATTATTTAATATAGTTTCAGTAATACATATGTAGGGACTTAGAATAACAGTTTCTCAAGTTTTCAAGTTTCCCTTTACAAAGTGACTGCCCCTCTCTTTGGCCACTAGTCTAAATTCAAAAGAAAACCGCCTTCTAAATCATTTATCTATTACGTGGTAGATCTTACTTCTATTATATTTCTCTGAATATATAATGTGTGTGTGTGTGTGTGTGTGTGTGTGTGTGTGTGTGTGTTAAGTTACAGTTACCCAATAGGGGGATAATGCTCCTTCCAGTTGTCATAGCTTGCTAAATAAAATTACAGGTATGGAATATCATCATTCAAGTTGCTATTCACATGTGTCCCAGAACCCCTAAAAATAAGTGATATTGTTCATTTCCTTTGTACTTCATTGACCACCAGAATTTCCTGGTAAGACCCTACTGCTAAAAGCACCATATATATGATCACAGAATATGGAGAAATCAAGTCAGTATTCTCAAGGAAACATGCTTTGTCCTGGCTAGCTCTCATACTACAGTGCAGGCTGCTTAGGAGTTGGGGTGGGGGGTTGTTGGAGAGACATCAATGGTCTTATTCAGCTGGGAATGTCTTTCTTCTTTGATTTACAGCCTGCTCCACAGGAGGAAACACATTCCTGGTTCTGCAAATTTGTCTGAGAAGCCATGGTTCTGGAGCTCACAGGACCAGGGATGAACATGCTACTTTTATTTTGTTAGTGAAGATAGTATCAAAGAGGCCTTTACATTTGTACCTTCTGCCTGCTGCTTAGAGAAACTCTAAGGCCTCACCAAAGAATATTGTTGAACAGTTGATGACAGTTAATACAGAAAGTACAGAGAGTGAATGACTATGGACTTGAAATTGTTCAAATGGAAGAAAATATGTGTCTGTGGGGTGATCGCCTTAAATGGACTTCTTTATCACACTCCTTTCCCCCAAGGTTCATTACGAAAGAATGTGGGAAGATCTTACGGCCAGAGGTCAGCGATGCCTGGAGTAAAGAAGTCTCTTCTGGACATAACAGGATAGCTGTACTCATGAACTCAGCATTTGTGTTTGCCTGTATGAGAACTGCACAACATGACATCAGTGGACACCCAAGCGTGGGGGAAATGAGGTTCTTGAACCTCCACCTCAAACTGAGGCCCCATTCACAGTGGAAGATTTCTGGTGAAGGGAAAGTGGATTTTCTTTATGGGCATGGTTTCTGGTAGGTGGGCTATGCAGCAGTGGATGGCCCAACACCCAGGATTATGTAGACAGCACAAATGGTGGCCCCTTGTTAGTTAATTCTTTAAAGAATGGTTGAATTATGTGGATAAAGATCTGGGCTGGAGAGATGGCTTAGCGGTTAAGAGTGCCGACCGCTCTTACAGAGGACCCGGGTTCGATCCTCAGCACCCACATGGCAGCTGAGAACCGTCTGAAGCTCCAATTCCAGGAGAACTCCAGTTCCAGGGGAATCCAAGACCATCTTCTGACCTCCGCGGCGTTGCACGACACGGGTGCACAGACTTGCATGCAGACAGTACATTCATACACATTCAGAAATAAATAAAATTAATTAAAAAAAAGATCTGGGCATCTAGATAAGTATAAGAAGTAAGTTGTGGGCAAGTATAATTAAAATGCATTGTAGTAATTTCTCAAGGAAAATAAAAGTATTCAAAATGAAATAAAATAGATCTGCTAATTTAAACAGTGGTGCATATTAATGTGGACTCAAGACTAGCATCTCCATGAGGACATCAGCAGGCTGAGAGTCTATGAAAGTAATGACTCCCAGGATTCTAAGACTGAAGTACGGGGATCCAGCTGAAGTGGATCCCCGTACTTCCATAAGTGGAAGAGTTACGGTTCGGATCAATTACAGCCCAGTAGATATGTTCTTCTACTGACAGAGAGCTGAACTGGCAGAACTGGCAGAAGTAAGAGATCCAAGTTCCCAGTGACCACGGCCATCCAAGCAGTGGAGGAGCATCCGCCTAGGCAGTGTTACCCAAAACAACCCTTGAGATCTTTCCTTTTTTTCTGTTTAGGTGGGAATTTGCTACTTTTTTATTGTTATTAAACTTTTTCCATAAGTCATACATTATTTCTCAATCAAATCATAGAGTCGCTTCCTTTTCCATGTCCCTCAACCAAGTCACTGAACTTCGCCATACATGTCCTGCATCTTTTTCTGAGCTTTCCAGATTTTTTCAGTTTTTGTTGTTCTCTCCAACTCGTGCTTATTGTACCAGATATATATATATATATATATATATATCCATATATAATATATACACCATATCACTTGAATTGGAAGAATTTTTTTTCCATAAAACATGTACATTTTCCTTAAGGAAGTCCTCAAAGTTCCTCCTTGGCAACCCCAACAACCATCAAATCCTGCGACTTTTGCTTCCTAGCGGTCTTTCCCTTCCCATGGTCCCCAAATGAAGTCCAGTAAAGCACACATCCTTTTTTTCTTTTTTTGTCTTTTTGAGACAGGGTCTCCTGTAGCCTCAGCTGGCCTGGAATTCACATCTGTGGACCAGGCTGGCTCTGAGACTCACAGAGATCCGCCTTCTCTGCTCCCAAGTGCTAAAATTAAGGGCGTGCACCACCGACGCCCAGGCATCCTGTCTTGATCCCCTGATCTGGCCTCCCATGATTACAGCCTGAGTAGTCCAACAATGCGGTCCTATACTCTGATGAGGCTAAATTCCCCTTAGCTGTTTAGTCACTGCGGGTATTTCAGTAGTCCCCCTCTGGCATTGAAAGTTTGGGGATTCTTTGGAGAGACATGAGTCTCAGTCATATTGGAAGGTTTAAAAAGCTGTGTCTTCATGTCTTTGAGGAGTGCCAAAAGCAGGTGGCGCCACAGAGTAGAGGCACTTGCCAGTAAGAATTGAAGACAGGCCAAACAACAGTACTCTCTCTTTTTTCTTTTTGTCTTTTTACTGAGATCTCAAGTTATGTCTGCATACAGTTCTCTAGTCTTACTGATTATTATATATCTGGTTGCTACTTTCTTTTGGAGTGTTGTAAGGCCACACGATTAGCCTGATTAACCAGGTTTTGTTTTCTCAAGGTCAGTTGAGGATTCTGGTCCGTTCGGGGGTGCTCTCAGGTTTTTTTTTGGGGGGGGAGGGGGGAGCGCCTTGCTCCTTTCAGCTTTTCATTTACCACTTCCACCACTTAAGCACAAAATCAGGTCTTGCTAGACCAGGCTTCCTTTTATGAAGCATGTGGAGATCTTTTCATGCTTCATTGGAACTTGCAAAACTCTTTTTCACAATATTTCATTCTATGGCATATAGTACCAATTTGCAATTTGTTTGAGGCAGACAGAAGTGCGTGTACACAACACTTTGCTCATGAACTCTGTAAAGTCACATCATATAAGCCAACATTCAGTAGTTTATATATATGAAATCCACTTAAGGGAACAGAAAACAGCAGTCAATAAATTGAAAGAAGACACTTAGTATGGCTTATTAACAAATCCAGTAAAGAGTGGTTCCTTCCTAAGCATGGTCAGCACCTCCACACGGTAACCTACATCATAAAGACTGCTGCCTTGATGCTGGATTTGTATGAGAATTAAAGGTTAGAAGCCACGGCTGACATAACACTGGATAGCTCTCAGCTTGCCAATGTAGTCTAGGGTCTCTAAGAACCAGATCGTGCATGTTAACACTAACCAAGATAGATGAAACCATTTGTTTAAAGGTAGTATACCTGCTTATGGGTATGGCCAACAACATTCTTATTGGATTTAAGCCAGGACCTCTAAGAAGACCCCATGTTTCTTCAGGCACTATGCTGGCTGAAAATATGATTGGAGATAACTTGGGCTCTAATTAGGAGCCTTTTCAAATTGTTTCATCAAATGCATGTGATATCCCTTCAAATTGTCTGCTAAACATTTTTTGCACCCACATAGAACATCAATTTTAGATTGGCATGTACATGCAAATTCTTTACCATGTTCCAAAGACATTAGCAGAGACTCATGAAGGTTAAATGCTGACAGTAAGTGACTCTTTCGCCAAATGCTAGAAAACTGCATATGTGAAAACAGCTAGATTCTGAGAACACTGCAGAGGTGGTGACATAAATATGTAGGACTCTGATGAAACAAAGGCAAAGTATGTGCTATAGCAAATTTTCTCTGGATAAGAAATGACCAGTGTTGAAATTTAACATATCTGAGACTGTAGTCAAGGCTCTAAAATAAGCAAAATAATGTGTGAATGTCTACAGCTATGACCATGTGAATGAAGCTTTAACATGTCCTGAGGCATAGAGTCATAGGTACTCAGCCAAGGATTCCAGAAATTACTTTACAACCCTGTGGGGCCTGAGGGTAGCATAGAGGAGTATATAGCAGGGATGTTACGCTGAAAAAAAGACAACAAGGAAGCATCATTGCTCACCTGGTACTCATAGAGTTGAGACTTCGCAGAGATGCATCCGTTTTGGACTCAGCAATGCTCCTGTAAGTATTGCCTCACTTACTTTCCATTAAGTAAGTTTAAGAAATGCATTACTTTTCCAGGCTGAATTTGAGGGATAGCTTTCAAGTCTGTTGGTGCACTATCTAGGATAAGTTCAAATGTTTAGTGAAGAACTTTCCCATTCTTGATATGTAACACATGCATGTATGACTCTTTCATCAGTAGTTTTCAAAGAGATTTTCCTTCTCCTAGAGACCTGGGCCAAAGTCCAGAAATATTTTGGGTTGTGTTACTTAGAGTTAGGAAAGGGGACTATTATTTATATCAAGTTGGTAGTAACTAATTACATGTCTCTACAACCTCCTATGTATCGGATAGTTCTACAAGATTTGATCAAAATCAAAATTGCAGAAAAGGAGATTTTTTTGAATGAAAATATAAGAAACTATGGTTTGAATTTGTTCCTGGGTTAATTCTAAGGGTTGTTAGTTATGAAAAACCAGCAAAATTTTCAGCGCAGGAGACTGATATACAGGGTTGCATGTGTGATATTACAGATTTCACAATCTCATTCAAGAAAAGCATCAACTCAAAAGGAAAAGCATGCTATTGTTCAGTACTTCTAGGTAATTCCTGACTACATTTTAAGCATAAATAAATATTAAGAATCATAAAATTCATTCTATAAACCTGAGGAACAAAAACCATAACTTGAACTCATCTTAGACTGTGAAGGTCCCAGTCCTTTCCAAGTCTGGAAAGACTGTATATACACATGTGAAATACAGAAATAGATAATGAATCAATTCACCCAGAAAGTATCTTGAATTTGCAAATGTTACACTGTCATAGGAATTGTCTGAAAATAATCACCTCGTTTTTTAGATGAAAGATTCATTAAGTAGTATGCTCCACTATTTTGTATATTTGTTTATTTTTAGGATTTTGCATAAGTCTCTATCAATTCCCTAATTTTATGTTAGAAATTTGCAGTTCCATATGTCGAAAATACTATGGATATTACAGTCTTCATAACTTTATTCCTGAAATTCTTTAGACTAGTAGCAGCAAATGTAAATAGCCTGTTAAATTTCATATAGACATTCTGGTTAATTGTCTTGAAAGTAAGAATTAATATGTTAAAATATGTCCCATACAATCTGATGAAAATAAATTGATATTGAAACCAACACTGATCATTGGCTAACATTTTACAAGGGTACGGTGCACAACTTAGGAAAAGAAGACAAAGTCAAAAATCCAGTCCTGTTACCTAGGATAATGTGTGGCCCTTTATGTGTAACTTCAACCATATCAGGGCACAGGGACCCTCAGTGCTATTGCTATGTTCCCTGCTACACAGATACAGGGAGCATGCAGAGAGACAACAGGGTGGTTAGATGGGAAGGTGAGGCACAAACACCAGAGAGCTCTCATTCTGCCACAGCCAAATTCCAATATGAAGACAAAGTAACATCAGGTAAACTCTATATGCTGACTTTATCATAATTATAGTTTCAGTATAATTATGTATGGCCAGAATACTCTCATGGCTATATAAACATCACATTTAGTGCAAATAATCTGAAATTCATGACATGACCATGGTCAGTTAGAAAATCTATTTGTATTGTTCCCTCCATCCCCTGTTCCAGTATGTTCCATGAGCATTAGCTGTACAGGCTCCAATCGAGATGTGTCATCTAAGGCTGGGGATGTCTTAGACATATATTCTGTGTGTGTGACCAGTTGTGGAACTCTGTAATAGCCTCCATCTGTTGCAAAAAGAAGCTTCATTGATGAGTGGTGCACTGTATACTTGTCTATAAACATAAGGATCCATATTTAGCATGTGGTAAGAAATTTCATTTGTCTAGAGATATCCCAAACATAGGGTTTTCTCTAGGATCTATGACCTCTCTAGCCATTTATATTGGGCTATACTTACAGTCCCCCCCCATGGGTTCTCTCCCACTGAGAGAGCTCTAAGTCCAATAAGATACCTATTGATTATCCCTCAGATAACAATGCCATTACTGCACCAATAGAGCAAAGCTTCCTTAAACAAGAGTGTGATGCACAGAAAAGGCCACTACTGGTTGGGTTCTAGAGAATAATGGGTTTTAGAGAATAAGAGTCTGCAGAGTGTATATTCCTGCATAAGACTCCCATATTAAAGGTGACCCACTGACAGCTCAGAGACCATTGTGGAAGAGGGGACGGAAATATTGTTAGAGCCAGGCCTGGTGCATGAACATGGGGAAATGGCACACTGGAAGCCAGCTCATTTGAACTTTTGGCAGTGGTGGTATCCTGGACAGGACCCATGCCCACGCAATAGGATAAGGTCCATGGAGGGAAATGGTACAAAGGTTGCTAGTCTGAGAATCCTGGGTGGCCTGACAATAATCCAGAGGATGAATCTGGACCCTAGACAGTGTGCCTGGATGAACTGGTGAGTGGATCTCCATTTTCCGTTTTCAGGGACATTCCTCCTGCTGCTGGTGTCTAACGTGCTCCTGTGGGAGAACGTGGCCTCTGCTGCAGGTGGGTCAGATGACCACAAATCACGTGTCTTATCTGAAACATTTAAGAGGGCAATCAAGTTGTCTCAGGAAATGAATCAACAGATTATGAAAGTGTCTGATAACTTTGTAAGTACCTAGTGACTTCTGGCTTCTTTCCAATATGGGCTGCTTGGCAATGCATGGCAAGAGCACGGCAGCATGGGTCACTTCTAATTAACACACCTTCATAGGGAAACCTTGAGATACCGCAATATGCTGCAGAGAATGGCACAGTTTATGAAATGTCAAATATATGTGAAGGACACAGTTAGAATTTTTTTCTCATTTTAAACTTCTGTTTTAATTTCCTCTTGTAATTTAAAGACCTGAAGTGTAAGACTGAAACAGAGGACTATGAGCAGGGCCAGCCTCCTTTGACACTCATTGTTTGGACATTTTAGACACTGATTAACGACTAGGGGAAGCACTCTTCAGGGAACTACATGATCGAACAGAGTCACAGAAACAGAACAGAGGTCATCAGGAAGAAACATAATAAGTTCATAATTCCTCACGGAATTGCACAGGGCTGTCATTAATGTAATCTCAAGGTGTGAGTTTATTCTTAAACCAGTGTATCTACTTTCCGACTAGAAACATGCCCACTGTTCACGGTGCATGTATTTTCAGGCTCTGTACAGTATATGTTCCTATCACACACTGTATTCATGGACTCTTTGCAGCACTCATAAGCCACGTTATTATTATGTCTTAGTAAAGAAATGGACTGGCACTTAGCAAAAGGCCAAGAGTGCACACAAAGCCTTGAGCAGCTGCTCCTTCGGACTCCTCTCAGGTCTGCTTTGCAGCAAAGTCTGAAACTCATTTTTTATATGAACAGAAGATCCAATATGAAAATGCACATTGGCGGGGCTGGAGAGATGGTCTAGCGGTTAAGAGCGTCGACCGCTCTTGTAGAGGACCCGGGTTCGATCCCCAGCATCCACATGGCGGCCGAGAACCGTCTGAAACTCCAATTCCAGGAGAACTCTAGTTCCAGGGGAATCCGAGACCCTCTTCTGACCTCCGCGGCATTGCACGACATGGGTGCACAAACTTGCATGCAGACAGTACATTCAAACACATACAGAAATAAATAAAAATTAATAAAAAAATTAAAAAAATAAGAAAAGAAAATGCACATTGGCATCAGGAGCCATCTTCATCTAGCAGAGAACCTTTTTCTTTGAGCCCCAGACCTCGAACATCCCATACAGACCTGGGTCACTGGTCTGGGGACAGTTGCCAACTAATAACTGCTGGGTGAGGAAGAGTACATCTTTCTTAAAACATCTGGGCAGCCTGACTAGACTCCAGAAGATACCCATACACCCTAGACACTGTACCTGGATGACCTGTGGAATGGAACTTTCCAGACATTTAACAACTTCTCTATGTTTTCCATGAGAAAGTCCAGACTTTGCAGTTGATATATAAAAGATCCATATGCACAATCATACACTAACTTGGGTGGAGGCCAAAGATGGGGCCTGAGGGACTATGATCCTATAGCAGGTCACAGGAGGTGCACAGAGATCAGTGAGCTTGTTATGGTACAAGTAGTGACTTTTTGGTGCAAGGTTAGGTAAAACTCAATAGTCCACAATGCCCATAATATAGATGTCATTAAAGTTTTTACATAATTCGGGGCTGGAGAGATGGCCTAGCAGTTAAGAGTGCTGACCGCTCTTGCAGAGGACCCGGGTTTGATCCCCAGCACCTACACGGTGGCCGAGAACCATCTGAAACTCCAATTCCAGGAGAATTCCAGTTCCATGGGAATTCGACACCCTCTTCTGACCTCCATGGCATTGCACAACACGGGTGCACAAACTTGCATGCAGACAGTACATTCATACACATACAGAAATAAATAAAATTAAAAAAATATTTTAAAAAGATTTTACGTAATTCTCCATTCTCATCTTCCCATCTTTCATATTCATAATCATAGTACATTTTTAAATTAACTTGCCCAATAAGTTCACTGAATTAAACATAACAGTTAAATAATAATGTTCATGTCAATTTGTAAATGATGTATATTTTTCCATCTTAGCTGCTTCATTCCTTAATATTTGATTATATTTTATGCCCAGTTTTTAATATGTTTGGCCTGAATACAATTGCATTCTGAATGTCTAAAAGTATTTTATTTCTTATTTTAATTTATGTGTATGAGTGTATTGTCTGCATGTGGGTAGATGCATCTGTGTCATGCACTGCCCTCAGATATCAGAAGAGAGTGTTCACTTTCCCTGGAATTGGAGTTATAGAACAGTCAGCTGCCATGTAGGTACTAGGAATTGAACCTGGGTCCTCTGAAAGAAGAGTCAGTTCTCTTAATGACTCATCCATTTCTCTAGCACTTTGCATTCTGAATTTGAGATGAATTTGGTTTGCGGCAGTTGTGTAAACAGAGGAATTTGGAAGGAAAGCTCTAATATTAGGATACCTGCTTTGAGAAATATTTCAGCTTGAATTAACGAATTAACCTATATTAATGACTATACATAAATACACATTTTGGCACTGGTCACAAATAGTAATCAAATACAGTATTTACAATACTTACATTGTGTTGTTTTGCAGATTAGTGTCTTCTAGCCAAATAGTAACTTTTGTAAAGATGAGAATAGTAACGAGCACAAGGAATTGAAGATTAGAAAGTTGGACGAGAGGCTGGAGAGATGGCCTAGCGGTTAAGAGCGCCAACCGCTCTTGCAGAGGACCCCGGTTCGATCCCCAGCACCCACATGGCGGCTAAGAACCATCTGTAACTCCAATTCCAGGAGAACTCCAGTTCCAGGGGAATCTGACACCCTCTTCTGACCTCCGCGGCATTGCACAACACGGGTGCACAAACCTACATGCAGACAGTACATTCATACACATACAAAAAATAAATAAATTTAAAAAAAGAAAAAAAATGTAATTTTATATCTATCAAATACCTTAATACAGTAATCACTGATACTATTACAAAGTTCAGAAATATCAACAATTAAATATTTCATCATTTCAGAATAGATTTTATGCCCGTGATAGGGGTTTTGAACGCAGAAAACTCCCAAGTTGCCACACTGATTCCCTTGGTATTCCAGAAAGCAAGGAGCAAGGCAGCCAGATCCAGGTAAGTCCTCACTCAGCCCTTGCAGAATATAAAACACCTGATACAATGTATTGGCTATCCCATCCCCCATGTTATTAAAATAAGACAAACTTATGATGAACACACATGCAGAGAAATGGAGGTGGTATGGGACATCCAAGAATAATTTCACTGGAAATATGTAAGTAAAGTCATTGAAAAGTACACTGTAGAAGATTATTACATTGTCCATTTATAATAATGTTTTTATAATGTGGTGTTTTCTATAGTAAATCTAAACTGACTTAGCTATGCATGGATAAACATAGACTAATATGTCTGAACATGGAATGTCAATACAGCTGGGTTCATTCTATGCCACCACCACCATGGGTACCTGCACTGCAGCCTCTAACATTACATACCACAACGCCATCTTCTCTTGACATGTGGCAAGAGATTCTATTTCTGTTTCTTGACCAAGTGTCACTGACTTCTCTGAATCTACCTTATCATAACTAGAGTCGCTTGAAGAAATAATTTGCATAAAATGCTATAGGATGTTCTTCAAGATGCAACCGGCCACTCTGCATTCATGACAAGTCTACATGCTATGCTAGTTGTACTTTATAATGTTTATCATCTCTCAATTCCAATTCCCTTCCTGGAGCAACTTAAATAACTTAGAATAGATATAATCATATTCCTATATGAACCCCACCAATTCAAACTGTCCATCATATTTTCTCTAATGATACTAACATTCTGTTTAGTTGCAATTCCCATTTACGTTCATTATGATAATCAAAAGGTGAAGTGAAAAAAGCCAAAGTAGAGTCAGAGATGACAACTGTTCAGTCCCTGCTTTGATAGAAACTCCATCACGAAGTCTTCTAATATTTCAGGACTTATTTTTTAATTAGAATCCTGCACCATCAATGAAATGACATTAAACATAAATAAATATATGACTAGCAAGTAGAAAATTTCATTCAGCAACTTGAGTTAAATCTGCAAATAACAAACCCTGTTGTACTTCACTTGTATTAATGTGATTGTTCAATTATGCTCACACAGCCGAAAGTCCTCCTGAAAAGTTTGCAGCACTTATTGGGTGCCTGGATCAACCCTCTCTTCCATCTTTGGCCGTTGATGTTAAACAAGCTAGGATACACTCCTCCTGTCCTCACGAGAGTCATAGAGATTAAAGAAAAAAACTTGAAAATACTAGAAGATGTTAAGAAGATCATTCACCAGGTGAGCATTCTGCCTGCACTCATTTGTTATCCTCATACATGAATATGTGATGGGAAATGAAATTGGAAATAATTCACTAGGCAAAAAGTTACCTAATTTTGTAAACAGTGTCATGCTGAAGTAGCTGTCCTACCATGACTTTCTCAAAGGTGCGTTACTCAGAACCTCACACCCCAGGAACCTTAAAACAAATTGTTTCTTCTGACAGTGACTTGGAAAGGACATGTTTGGTTTTTTGTTTTTTGTTTTTTGATTTTTTTTTTATTTTATGTGTATGAATGTACTGTCTGCATGCAGGCAGGTTGGTGCACCCGTGTCGTGCAATGCCGCGGAGGTCAGAAGAGGGCGTCGGATTCCCCTGGAACTGGAGTTAAAGACGGTTTTCAGCCGTCATGTGGGGGCTGGGGATCGAACTCGGGTTCTCTGCAAGAGCAGTCGGCGCTCTTAACCGCTAGGCTATCTCTCCAGCCCCATTTTTGTTTTGTTTTTTTTTTTTAAAGATAAATGCCTAACGATCTCAGATCTTCCTGTCACTGACATGGTTGGAAAAATCTTCATTGGGTTTAAAGATTTGCATGTATGCATTATATAGAAAAGTGAACTGATAGAGGGCAAAAAGTATTAGAGTAATAAAAGCAGCCGTGAATGAAAGACAGACAAGCCAGGAACAATACTGAAGACAGGAAAAGTTGCCTCAGGGACGGGATTGACGGCAGCACCTCCATGTTCCTCAGAAGCATGTGGCTGGAGGCAGGTCTGTCTACTTGGGTATTGTGTGAGTCTTGTGCTGGGGAGATGCAACACATATTGCATCACACATCAGAAAGGGGGCCCGAAGCAAACATTTCCCCAAGGGCCTGTTTTGAGAATTAGTGGGTTTCTATTTGAGTGTGGTAAGGGGTTACTTACAGGAGCAGCAGGACACAAAAGCAGCTTCCTGTCTGACCCCTCGCCTGGGTGAGATTGCACGTTAGCTTCAACCCCGGAGCTCTGTGCACACAGCTCCCAGGCAGCTGGACAGGTCTGGGCAATCACCCCTCCACAGCCATGCAGCTCAGAATCTCCATCCCATTAGTCAGTTACCAACTGATTTTATAACATCGCGAGGGATGCGCCCCTTTGAGATAGTTCTTTCCAAGATGTTTACCTTAAACCAAGATGTGAAACATTTCCTTTTTTTTTTTTTTTTTTTGGTCTTTTGGAGACAGGGTCTCCCTGTAGCCCCAGCTGTGCCATGGAAACTCGTGATTTGTAAGACCAGGCCTCGGCCTTGAACTCCACAGAGATCTGGCCTGCCTCTGCTCCGAAGTGGCTAGGGACTTAAAGGCATGCACGCACCACAGCACACGGTACCTTTATTTTTTTTTTTTGTTTTTTTTTTATTTTTTTTTTTTTTTTTTGGTAATTTTTAACTTCTCTAAAGTTAAAATAAACTACATTAAACCCCTTCCCTCCTGAGGGGATGTTTTAGTTGGGAGGAGCCACTGAGCAATGCCCCAGAAGAACAAAGTTCAGTGACCATCAATTTTATACCATAAAAATGTCCAATTCCTTGTTTTAAATGCCCAACACCTTTCAGGTAATATGTCCCAGATATGTTGCAATCTGTAGGTCTGGCTAAGTTCTATAATTATAATGTCCACAAAACTGAATTTCACAGTTAGAAAAAAAAAAATAAGGACTAAAAAAGCCAATTATTTAATTAATACTTGACTCTTATTTTGGTTTAGATTAATCCTGGCAGTGGAAAAAATGAGAACTACCTTCCCTGGTCTGGATTGGCACCCTTGCAGTCAGCCGACAGAGACACTAGATATTTTGCCTTTTATAACCTGTTTCGCTGCCTGAAACGAGATTCAAGTCATGTTAAAATGCATCTGAATTACCTGCAGTGCGAGCTGGTCCAAGCGAAGAAGCTGAGCCCACATTCGTTTTCCTGCATCTGAGATGAAACAGAGCTGTTTTTACACAATTACCTGTAGAACACATGTTTGTAGGTAACAGGTCTCTTCTTTTTTTAAAAAATAAAAATTGACCTTTTAGAAACAGTGTGACCAATTAATCTAAAATATTTTCTTGACTTAATAAAAAATTAATAATATTGATGTACTTCTTTTTTTAATCTTTTATTGAAGCTTTGTGCATTTCATGCATCACTTCTCAGTTCAATGGAGACTCATTTCCCCTCCATGCCCCCCCCCACCCCTCCCAGGTTCATGCACTCTGATATATATGTTTGTTTCCCTTTCTGAGTCTTTTCAAAGTTTTTCAAAGCAGATTATTTTTGGGGAGAGGGGGGAGAACTCTACTGCTTTAGTGAGTTCCTTGTCACAGTTCTTCTGTGTTCCCTCCAATCCGATGTATTTCTTTTAAAACGTCACAACACAAATACCAAAAGTTAGCCCTTTTAATAAGACAACTTACAACTAATTCTAGAATTGCAGCATGCCCTGTGAGTGAAGTTCTTAGAATCAGAGAATGCCATATCCATTAACCCATCCATCTACATCCTACAAACATAGGAATCTCAGCACACCTTATGAAGGATAGCCACTCTTCCTATCCCCTAACTTTTCCAGTATATTGACGGACATCAGCAGTACAATGCAGCCATGCTATGGCAATATTGTGACGTGTTCAGAAAGCCTAAAACATTGGAGGATTCAAACATGAACCATCTCTTGGTGTCACTACCACTGTCTTCATGCAGGCTCCTCTGAAGTCTCACCATCTTTCATCATTTTAGACTGTCACATGTGCTCTGAGACTGTCAGTCTAATCAAGGTTATCAAGAGTACTTTCAAGTTCATTCAGATTCAAACTCCAGTTGTATTCCTGTCACTCTCTGGTGGTTCCACTCACAGGGCTGGAATTGCACATGCGATCTGTTCCTACACTGTTTCCCCACCCTTAGTTCTGGATTTCACTTGGTCACAATGAGGTACAGTCTAGGAGAAATGAAAAGCTCCTGATGTCACTGACATTTGATCTAATATTGGAGACTAATTGGTTACTATGGATTAACTTGTACCGCCCCTACATGATAAATTCCTTTCTCAGAGTGTAGTCACTTCAGCAGGAAAATTCCCTGACTGGATGCTCCTATTAACTTCACAGTTTTGCCATGCTTGGCACCTTTCACAGTCTCTGCTGCTGACTCCTCACCTTGGAAGGAGACTATTTAAAATAGGTGCCTCAAAGTACTTTCTATGGAGCAACCCATGAGACTCCTGTGCATTTAAAGCACATGGGTGCTGCAACCTGATTTGACTGAGGTCTTCCTGAGTTCTGTACCAATTCCAATGTCCTTTTCTTCTTTACCTTTACCTAAAGTGGAATAGAAATTCAAGTTCACGGCCAGACATTCTTCTGAGTAATGGCATGCTGTACTCCCCTTCTCTTGAAACCATAAGTAGTTTTCCTTATGAAAAACCATCACAGAATAAGCCAAGCAGACCTTTTCCTCTTTAAGTTTACCGAGGTGATGGGTCGAAAGTGGCTCAGCAGCAACTGCCTCTAATCAATTTGGACTTATCTGACTCTCAGATCTCCGCAAAAGGCACTGGATTTCCCTGGCTGCCCTTACAGCACATGCAATGAATCTTCCTCAGAGTATAGTCACTCTGAGGGATTTCTACAGAATGTGAAATAGTCCAGACAATGCTCTCTCTCACCCATGAAACAAAAACTCTGGGTAGAAAGAAGTGAAAAGTATTGTGAGGCAAGGACAGAAGGACTGCCACAAATAAAATAACAGACAGTGCATGCCTGATAATCTGCCCTTCAAACACTACCCTTGGTGAAAATCTCTAACCTCAGAGTTAGACTCTAATAATAAATATTATCCCATGCTCTGCTTTGATATAGCATTACTATTCTTTCTTGTTTTCATGAATATTTTCATTTGCATTAGAAGTATTCTTTACCTTCATCTATTGAGTAGTTACATTCCAGAGACAATTAGAAGTAGGGTATTCTGCAAAATTAAAAAAAATTAATCAGTTAAAAACTGTACTCCAGGGGCTGGAGAGATGGCCTAGCGGTTAAGAGCGCCGACCACTCTTGCAGAGGACCCGGATTCGGTCCCCAGCACCTACATGGCGGCTGAGAACTGTCTGAGGCTCCAATTCCAGGAGAGCTCCAGTTCCAGGGGAATCCGAGACCCTCTTCTGACCTCCACGGCATTGCACGACACAGGTGCACAAACTTGCATGCGGACAGTACATTCATACACATACAGAAATAAATAAAATTAATAAAAATAAAATTTAAAAAAAACTGTACTCCATACTTAAGCTTGTCCACCCAAACAGATCTCTTCCGTCATAGCCAGAGCTGTTTTATCTGATCCTGTTCTTGTTCTAAGCATAGTGACCACAATCTCTCAAAGCACAACATAGTACCTGCTCAAGCTTATCTGTTGGTCCTTCAATTATCACTCGGATGCAACAAAACATGAGCTTCTCCTGATATATTCCGGCCTTCACACTTGAAAAGGTAGGAAATTAGGGTGAAATTTGCTCAAAGTTTATGTTTGAGATATCTGTTGTTAAAAGCATGGACAAATCACACACACACACACACACACACACACACACACACTTGGTATCCTATTTTAGACACATTTGTTTAGCCACGTTTATGGCTGCTCATTTCACAATAGCTAGGAAGTGAAAACTACCTAAACACCCCTCAACCAATGAGTATATAATGAAAACATGGTACAATTAGTCCAGGGAGTTCTACTCAGCTGTATAGCAAAACGAAATTATGAAATTTGCTTGTAAATGGAAGAAACTGTTATTCTGAGTGAATTAACCCAGACTCAGTAAAACAATCAAAATGTGTTCTCTCTGGAGCATAGAGCTGAAAAGAGACTTCACAAGTGAGGAATTAGAGATGGCTGAGAAACATCTTAAGAAGTATTCAACATCGCTAATAATTAAGGAAATGCAAATTAAAACCACTTTAAGATATCATCTCACTCCAATAAGACTGGCTAGGATCAAGAAAACAAACAAATGATACCAAGTGCTGGAGAGATTATGGGGAAAGGGGAATACTCATCCATTGCTGGTGGGAATATAAACTTGTACAGCTGCTATGGAAAGCAGTATGGAGAACCCTTTGTAAGACTCAAAATGAGCTTACCACCTGACCCAGTCATACCACTCCTGGGAATATACCCACAAGACTCTTCTTACCACAGAGATACATGTACAGCTATGTTTATTGTGGCTCTGTTCACAATAGCAAAGAGCTGGAACCAACCAACCCAAATGCCTGTCAAGTGACCAGTGGATAGAGAAAATGTGGTGCATCTACACAATGGAGTTCTATGCAATGGTAAAAAAAAAAAAAGTCAACATCATGAACTTTGCAGGTGAATGGATGGAACTGGAAGATATTATGTTAACTGAAGTAACACAGTCCCAGAAAAACAAACGACGAATGGTATCCGTCTCATCTGTGGATGCTAGCGCCAATAACCTAGTTGTAAACATTTCTTGTTGGGAGTGATGCATATTGGAAAGAACAACAACACCACCAACAGAGGGGACTGCATCAAAGAACTGACTGAAAGGGTGAATCTGGTGGGGTGGGGAGTTGGGAGGGGGACATGAGTCTGGATTCGATTTGTAGCATAATCTTGTACAAAAAATATATGTAAAACAATAAATTAAAGAAAAATAAAATAAAATTCATTATCTCATAAATGGTGGGTGAAGAGAGGAATAAGGAGCTTGAGAGAAAGGAACAGAAGGGAGGACCGGGAAAAATGGGGGATACTGGGCAGAGTATGGAGAGGGCTATACAAGGGAAGACTGTGTGTGTGTGTGTGTGTGTGTGTGTGTGTGTGAGAGAGAGAGAGAGAGAGAGAGAGAGAGAGAGAGAGAGAGAGAGACAGACAGACAGACAGACAGACCAACAGACAGACAGATAGAATGTGATGATTGGGAATAGACAGGGACCTAGAGAAACATAGGAAGAGGGAGGAGGGAAAATAGCATTGAGAGCAATGGGAATAAAATACAGTGACATAGGAACCCAATGTGATCTAATGAAACCCAAATTATATGTTCTAACTAAAATAACTGAAAGAGAAATATCAAAAAGGGAACACAATAATACAAGGAAAGGAAAGGATGTAAATCACATTCCATATGAGTGTTATTTTTATTAAAAATGTAAATGGGTCTATATTAATATCTGATAAAACAGGCATCAAAAAATCATTAAAGATAAGGGGAACATAAGCATTTCAGATAAGGACTAAGAGACCATGCTGGTGGAAGTTGTTTCAGCTCTAAATATGCATACACCAAACAAAAGAGACACAGGCAGATGATGCAGTACAGAGCTTGAAAGAACAAACAAGTGTGCCTGTAATTGAAGTCTGAGAATAACTGTTCTTTCAGAGACTCAAAAATGACTTGTTGGTATGTGAGCAAGACTACAGAATGCCTGAAGCTAGCATGATCTAAAAATGTACATAGAACACAGAAGTGGAATACAATTTACTGTGAAAATATTCCATATCCTCCCCTGTACTTTGATCATTGTGGTGGTTTGAATGAGAGTGCCCCCATAGGCTTCAAGAATTCAGACATTTTGTCTCCAGTTTTTGGCGCTGTTTTGGGAGATCTTAGAAGGTGTGGCCATGCTGGAGGAAGTACTTCACTGGGGGCGGGCTTAGTGAGTTCAACAAGCCTTGCCAGTCTCCGGTGTCTCTCTCCCCCTATAGGCTTTCTTTGCTTGTTGGAAGATGTGATCCTCGGCTTTCTGCTCCAACCCTGCCACCATGCCTCCCACCACAATGGACTCTAATTCTCTGGTACCGTCAATCATAAGCTCAAATAAACACTTCCTTTTATTAGTTCCCTTGGTCATGGTGGTTTTATCACAGCAACAGAAAGGTGACTAATATAATCATTATAAAACTTAAACTAAAAATCAATTAAAATTCAATGAAAATTCTCTGAACTTGTATGATTTGAACAACATACTTCTAAATTATTACTAAGTAACAAAAGAAAAAATATAAAACTGAATGACTATTTCAATGCATATAACAAAAACATGTGGGTTGTAGCTAAAGCTGTACTGAAAGGAAAATTTGTAGCACTAAAGAAAACCAAAAGAGATCTGAGAATATCACCTACATCTCTATCTAAAGAAACATAGAGGAGAGACGGGAGAAATGGCTCAGTGGTTAAGAACACTGACTGCTCTTGCAGAGGACTTGGAACATTTTTTTAGCATGCACATGGCGACTAACAACCATCTCTCACTCCAGTTCCAGGGGATCTGACACCGTCTTCTGACCTACACAGGCATTACACAACACAGGTAGACTTACTTACATGCAGCCAAAACACTCATGCATGTAAAACTTTTTTTAAAAATTAACAAGAAAATAAAAATATTTTTTAAAAGAAACAAAGAGAAAGGCAGGACAGATGGATCAGTGATTAAGAGCATTTGCTGCTCCTGCAAAAGACCTGGGTTCCAATCTCAGTACCCACATGGTGGCTAACAGCTATCCATAGCACTGGTTTCACGAGATCTAACTCCCTCTTCTGTTCTCCATGAGCATTACACAACATGGCTGCACTTACATGAATGCAGGCAATACACACATACACAATAAGTAAAGTTTTTAAAAAGAAACATAAAGATGGGATTAACAAAAGGAGAAAACCAGAGAACTAGTAACTACAGTAATGTAAATGAATTAACTTGAAAATAAAATTAGAAAATATCAGTTGAATTATAATCAGGTTATTTGGGGAGGAAATGGAGTTTATACACTTCTAGAATGACAGGATCAAAAAGATGTGCCATCAGTGGAGACTGTACATAAAGTGATCAACGGGGTCATATTTCCAAACATCTGTCTCTAATTGATGGAGTTATATTGAAGGCTGTGGAGACTGCAAATGTAGATTAGCATTTTAACATCTAAATTTAAGTTAATAATGACAGAGACTCAAAGTAACCATTTTAAGGGAGAAAAGTCAGAAGATAAAAGAACATAAAATACCCTGTATAGTACTGCTACCCACATTTTAAAATTACAGGCCACAGAGAGTTTTAGAGCCCAGATTTATTTTATTTTTATATCTATTTGTATGTTTCTGTGGGGGGGGTCTGTGTCTTTGTGTATCTCTGTGTGTGGCTCTGTGTGTATGGGTGTGTGTGTTTGTGTGTGTGTGTGTGTGTGTGTGTCTGTGTATCTCTGTGTGTGGCTCTGTGTGTGAGTGTGTGTGTGTGTGTGTGTGTATGTGTGTGTGTATCTGCAGAGGCTGAAGGTGTTACCCCTGAAATATTTTTTACAAAGTAAAAGAAAAAGTGAAGAAGCCTTAGGTACATTGGTCATTTATTGTTTTTTTTTCTTTTTATTTATTTATTATTTTTTATGTGTATAAGTGTACTGTCCACATGTAGTTTGGTGAACCCGTGTCATGCAATGCCACGGAGGTCAGAAGAGGGCATCAGATTCCCCTGGAACTTGAGTTAAAGACAGTTCTTAGCTACCATATGGGTGTTGGGAATCAAACCCAGGTCCTCTGCAAGAGCAGTCAGTGCTTTTAACCACTGAGCCATCTCTCCATCCCTGGTCATTTTTTTTTTTAAGAATTCAAGTTAAAGATAGAATTTTACACACTGCTATGTTACAGTATATAAAAATTTCATGTTGCTAACTATTGCAAGAATTGATGCAAAAGAAGTGATCTGGGTCATTAAACGGTTGTGTATAATAAAGATTTCACCTCAAAGCATTGCCAAGGAAAAGGATATGTACCCTATGTGACTTTAAGGAATCAATCATTATGGTACATAGTGTTACATCTCCTAGGTCACAATTCATCACTGAGGGAGCCCAAGGTAGCCACTCAGGGCAAGGAATCTGGAAATAGGAGCTGAAGCCCAGGCCATGGAGGAATGCTTCTTACTAGCTTGCTCCCCTGGCCCACGCTCAGTCTGCTTTCTTTCTTTTTTAATTATGTTCTTTTTTTTAACATTTTTTTATTGATGCTTTGTGCATTTCATACATAATTTTCCAATTCAGTTCAGGCATATTCCTTTTCTCCCCCCCACCCCCACATCCCACCCCACCCCACCAGATTCATGCATTCTGCCATAACTGTCCTGCAATCCTGCATCTTTCTCTCAGTTTTTTTTTCCATTTTTTAGCTATAAGTGATAATCCATGAGTACAAGCATCCTTCATGTAAAACCAATTTGCAGGCTGTTGTGCCGAAACCCCCACAGCCCCACCTCCCAGCGTGTGGTGAGGGGTTGTATGTTCAATCAGGTTGATCAAATGAGGGTCCAGACTACATTGCTGCAGTTTCACCATTCACCCCAATCGCAGCCCTTACATTATATTCTTTTTTATTGACATTTTGTATATTTCATACATCATTTTTCACTCCAATTTGGATACATTCCCCTGTCCCTGCTCCTCCCCCACCCCAGTTTATGCATTCTGTCATACATGTCTTGCATTTTTCTCTCAGTGTTTCCAAGGTTTTTTTCTTCAGAGGCCTGTGATTTGAGCAGAATTTAACTGTATCAGTCAGTTCTTTGACCCAATCCTTATGTTGTTGTTCTCTCCCCCTTTGTATTACTCCAAACCATGCCTGTTTAAACAACACATATGCATCAAAATTATGACCTTTGGGAATAAATTTTATGTTAATTCTAAAATACATTTTGGAGTTCATTTTTTTCCTTTTAACTTTATTAACTCTAGAATATAAATACATATCTTCCACACCCATATGGTAATTACAATGTCTGAATATAAGTGGTAGGTCGATTCTAGAACCTGTTAAAGATTCACATTATAACAGCATAGTTGCTTTCAGATACAAAGAAATGTAATCATAAAATTGCTCAGTTTGCCTTCCAACTAGGGATTTGGTGTCAGCATCCACATATGATAATAATTTGCCCTTTTTTTCTGGAATTGCATTACTTCACTTAACATAATGGTTCCAGGTCCATCCATTTACCTGCAAAGTTCATGATGTCATCTTTCTTTAACCCTGCATAGGACTCCATTGAGTAGATGTACCACATTTTTGTTATCTAGTCATCACTTGAGGGGCATTTAGGTTGGTTCCAGCTCTTCACTATTGTGAAGAGAACTGCAACAAAGATAGCTGTGCATGTATCTTTGTGGTAGGATGCATCTTGTGGGTATATACCCAGGAGTGGTATGACTGGATCAGGTGGTAGGCTCATTTTGAGTCTTTGAAGGGTTCTCCACATTGCTTTCCATAGTGGTTGTACAAGTTTACATTCCCACCAGCAGTGGATGAGTGTTACACTTTCTCTACAACCTCTCCAACATTTGGTGTCTTTTGTTCTTAGAATGGTTTTAATTTGCATTTCCTTAATTATTAATGATGTTGAGCATTTTTAAAGATGTTTCTCAGCCATCTTTACCTCCTTACTGCTGAAGTCTCTATTCGGCTCTTTACTCCATCTATTGAGTAGGTCATTTGTTTTCATACTTCTTTTTTGTTTGTTTGTTTTTTGGTTTTGGGTTTTTTTGTTTTTTTTTTTTTTTTTTTTGGTCTTTTCGAGACAGGGTCTCCCTGTAGCCCCAGCTGTCCTGGAACTCACTCTGTAGACGAGGCTAGCCTTGAACTCACAAAGATCCACCTGCCTCTGCCTCCCAAGTGCTAGGACTAAAGGCATACTTTTTAAGTAGTCTATATATTCTGGATGTTAATGCTCTGTCAGTTGTATCAGCAGTGAAGGTTTCCTCCCAGTCTGTGGGTTTTCTCTTCACTTCCTTGATTGTTTCTTTAGCTGTACAGATGTTTTTGAGTTTGATGAAGTCCCACTTGTCCACTGCTGACCTTGTTTCCTGTGCAGCTGCTGTTGGTTTAGACAGTCTTTTCCTACTCTTAGATCTTGTAGGTTCTTGCCATTTTTTTCTTCTATCACCTTCAGGGTTTTGCATTTCACTCTGAGCTCTTTGATCTACTTGGAGTTGATTTTTGTACAGGATGAGAGGTAGGGGTTTAATTTTGTTCTCCTACAAATGATGATTCAATTTTGCCAACACCATTTTCTGAAGATGCTATCTTTCCTCCATTGAGTGTTTTTGGCCCCTTTGTCAAATATGAGTTGGGTGAAATTATATGAGCTCAAGTTTGGATCTTCGATTTTGTTCCATTGGTCAATGGGTCTGTTTTTGTGCCAGTACCAGGCTGTCTTTATGACTATAGCTCTGTAACAGAGCTTGAAGTCTGGTAAGGTAATCCCCCCAGTATTGCACTTTCACTCAGGGTTGCTTTAGCTATTCGGGGTCTTTTGTTTTTCCATATGAATTTAAGGATTTTTTTTTCTAAGTCTGTGAAAAACCCCATGGGAATTTTAATTGGGATTGCATTGAATCTGTATGTTAATTTGGGTAGAATGGACATTTTTAATATATTTATTTTTCTAATCCATGTACATGGGAGATCTGTCTATCTTTTGATGTCATCTTCAATCTCCTTCTTCAGGGTTTTAAAATTTTTGTTGTAGACATCTTTAGTGTCTTTGGTTAGGTTTATTCCCAGGCATTTTATTTATTTTTTTGAGGCTATTGTGATTGGGAAGGTCTCCTTAAGTTCTTTTTCCATTTGCTTATTGTTGATATACAAGAAGGCAACTGATTTTTCTCCATTGGTTTTGTATCCTGCCACATTACTGAAACTTTCAATCATTTCTAGGAGTTTTCTGGTGGAGGTTTTAGCATCCCTTAGGTAAACTATCATATCATCTGCAAAAAGGGATAGCTTGACTTCCTCTTTTCCAATTAGTACTCCTTTAATTTCCTTTTCTTGCCCTATTGCTCTAACAAGTGTTTCAAGCACTATATTGAAGAGGAGTGGTGATAGGGTGCAGCCTTGCCTGGTTCCTGCCTTTAAGGGGAATATTTCTAATTTTTCTCCATTTAGAATGATGTTGGCATTGGGTTTGTTGTATATGACTTTGATTATTTTGAGGAATGTTCCTTCCAGTCCAGTTCCCTCTAGGACTTTAAGCCTGAAGAGATGCTGGATTTTGTCTTTCAGTCTATGTTGAACCATCCCCGCACATCTGGTATGAATCCACCTTGGTCATGATGGGTGATATTTTTGATGTGAGTCTGTATGCGATTTGCAAGTATTTTGTTGAGAATTTTTGAAACTGTATTTACTAATGAGATTGGTCTATAATTTTCTTTCTTGTTTGTGTCTTTGCCTAGTTTTGGAATTAGAGTGATGTTGGCTTCATAGAAAATTTGGGAGATTTCCCTCTGTTTGTATTCTTCTGAATAGTTTGAGTAGTAATGGTTGTAAGACCTCTTTAAATGTTTTATAGAATTCTTTGAAACCTTCTGGGCCTGGGCGTTTTTTAGTTGGGAGGTTTTTTTTTTATTATATCTTCAATTTCCTCAAGTATTATGGGTCTGTTTAAACTGTCAGTCTCTTCTTGGTTAAGCTTTTGTGAATCCTAGGATTTCAGATTTCTTTTAGGTTTTCAAATTTAGTAAAGTATAGGTTTTTGAAGTTTTCTCGAATGATTGGATCTCTTCTTTATCTGTTGTGATGTTTCCTCTTTCATCACAAACTCTATTGATTTGGAGTTGCTCTTTCTTTCTTTAGGTTAACTGGGCTGTCTATTTCATTTAGCTTTTTGAAGAACCAGCTTTTGGATTCATTGATTTTTTTTTTGTATTTTTTTTTTGTTTGTTTCTATTTCATTGATTTCTGCTCTGATTTTTGTTATTTCTTCCTGTCTTTTGGGTTTAGGGTTCATTTGTTGTTGTCTCTCAACTGTTTTTTGCTGCAGTGCCAGATCGTTTATTTGCAAGAGAAAAACAACAAGTTACATATAAGGGGAAACCCATCAGAATTAAAGCTGACTTCTCAGTGCAAACAATGAAAGCAAGAAGATCATGGACAAAAGTACTCCCAGTGCTAAAAGACTTTAGATGCCAACCCAGATTACTATACAGCAAAAATGTCAATCATAGTAGAAGGAGAAAGAAAAATCTTTCAGGACATAAAATGAAAGGGCACATGTCAAAAAACCCAACACTTTAGAAAATACTCAAAGCAATTCAAAGAACAGAGGAAAGGAGCAACTATCCCCAAGCAACTAAAGAGAGAAATTAACAAAAGCATAAGAGAGTAAATAAAAACCTAGACTAAGAATGCAAATGAAAAATAAGTTGAAAAGAAATAACATATCAGTAATAACCTTGAATATTAATGGTCTAAAATTCCCAATGAAAAGACATAGACTGGGAGAATGGATTAGGAAACAGAATCCATCTATATGCTGTATACAAGAAACCCATCTCACTCTCAAGGACAGACACCACCTTAGAGTGAAAGGATGGAAAAAAAAAATTCCCCACAAATGGTACCAAAAAGCAAGCAGGAGTTTCTATTCTAATATCAGACACAATTGACCTCAGAGTAAAATTAATCAGAAAAAACAAAACAGGCCATTACATCCTTACCAAAGTAACAACCAGGAAGATTTCACAGTCTTAAATGCTTATGTACCAAACTCTGGTGCAACAAACTTTATAAACACAATCCTTCAGGACCTCAAGATACAGATTAATCCCAACACACTAATAGTGAGGGACTTCAATATCCCACTGAGTCCCTTGGATAGGTCAACTGAACAAAAACCATAGAGAGACATCAGAACTGAATAATACAATACACCAAATGGACCTCACAGATATCTACAGAATATTCCACCCAAACACTATAGAATATACTTTCTCCTCGGTGCCCCATGGATCATTTTCCCAAATTGACCACATACTGGGACACACAACCACTCACACACCAAAGCCACACCCACAACAAAAAAAAAAAAAAAAAAAAAAAAAAAAAAAAAAAAACTCACACATGCAAAAGGATTAGAAATTATTCTATGCATTCTATCAGACCACAGTGCAATAAAGCTCACTATTAACACCCAGGATAAGCCCTACTAACTACAGGAACACATGGAAGACTAAACACAACACAATCCTTAATAATGAGATGGGTCAGCAGGAAAAACCTAAAGAATGAAAAAAGCATTCATGGAACTAAACAAAAAAGACAATACAAACAACAAAACCTTTGGGACATACATTAAAGCAATCCTAAGAGGGAAATTTATGGCCCTATGTCCCACATTTAAAAAAAAAAAAAACAGAAGAGGGGCTGGAGAGATGCCTAGTGGTTAAGAACCCAACTGCTCTTGCCGAGGACCTGGGTTTCAATCCCAGCACCCACATGGTGGCTGAGAACTGTCTGTTAACTCACAATTCCAGGAGAACCCCAGTTCCAGGGGAATCTGACAGCCGCTTCTGACCTCCCGTGCATTGCATGTTATGGGTGCACAAACCTACATGCAGACAGTACTCATAACATAAATAAATAAAACAAAATTAAAAATAAAATAAAACAGAAAGAGAACATTCTGCTTTCTTATACAATACACAACAACCTGCCCAGGGGTCACACTGCCCACAGTGGGCTGGGTCCTCCCATATGGCTCAACAATCAAGAAATTGTTCCACACATGGCCACAGGCTAGTCCCATAGAGACAGTTTCCCAGTTGAAGTATTAAGGAGTTTTGAGATAACCAGGAAAAGAACACCAGAGACAAATCAAATGTTAATTAGCCAGTTTTTTCTGAATCAGGGTCTCCTGTAGCCCCACCTGGCCTGAAACTCACTATTAGAAACCAGGCTGGCTTTGAACTCACAGAGATCTGCCTGCCTCTGCCTCCTGAGTGCTGGGATTAAAGGTGTGTGCCACCATACCTGGCCCAAATTTACTAAAAAGGAGATGGTGCTGTTGGTAAACAGTCTAAGTGCCCAGTTATAACTGTCTGGCCATAATGAGTCTCTAAGAGAGAACCTTCTAAAAGGGAGGGCAACAAGGCAAAGCTGCCTTGCAATTTTGGCCCACTTAGAAAATATCAGGTTGCCTTTAAGCAAGATAAGCAAGTTACAGAAGCCAAAAATCCAGCAGTGAATTAATTATGTCTGTGTTTCAGGTTGGCTGTGCTGTTGGTCATTAGGAAGGAAAGGGGTCTGGGCTGCCTGGGATTGAGCGGAGAGTGAAGGTTTCTCTGTTGGTGGTGCACGCCTTTAATCCTAGCACTCAGGAGGCAGAGGCAGGTGGATCTTTGTGAGGTTCAAGGCCAGCCTGGTCTACAGAGCGAGTTCCAGGAAGCTGGGGCTACAGGGAAAAAAAAAAAAACAAAAAACCAAAAAAATAATAAATAAATAAATAAATAAATAAATTAAATCAAATAAAATGGAGTTTCTCTGATCATTACAGAGGCTGCCTCAACACAGGTGTGTCAAGTTGAGACTAAAGCTATCCAGCACAAAGCCTTAGCTAGAAATACAGGGGATACAAAATAATCACTATTTTCAGCTGCCATGTGTCTATATAAAACAAGCCCCAAAGATTTCATGAGAAGATTCTTAAGGTTCATAAACTCTCAGAATGTAGCAACATATAAACTCAAGATAATTACTGGTGGCTTTACTATATATACCAATAATTAACTTTGATAAGAAAGGAACAAAAAAAATTCCATGCAAAAATACATAAATTCAAAGGAGTGCAAACAAGTGAAACAAAATGGTGATGTAGCTCAGCAAGGAAGGCCCCAAACAAGGAAGCAGTCAGTTGAAGATCACACTAGGAGATAGAGAGGGTTGTCATTCTCCTGGATTGGTACAATTAATTATTATTAAAATGTCTATGTTACTGAAAATTATATGAAGATTCAATGAAATTTTCATTAAAATATCTGTCTCTAGAATAAGAGAAAGCAATCCTAAAATCTGTATAGAAAGAAATAAAGCCTGAATGCCCAGAGAAATCCAGATATAAAGAACAATGGCCAATGCAGTACCAGAAACGTTTTTTTTTTTTTTTTGTATTTTTTTTTTTTTTTTTGTGGTCTTTTCCAGAAGACCGGGTTCCCTGTAGCCCCAGCTGTCCTGGAACTCACTTTGTAGACCAGGCTCGCCTTGAACTCACAAAGATCCATCTGCCTCTGCCTCACAAGTGCTGGGATTAAAGGCATGCGCCACCACGCCCGGCTTCCAGAAACTTTTTGAATTCAAAACAAAGTCTTAATAACAGACACTCAGTACAGTAGCTCAAACAGATTGTGATCATCATGGAATAACAGAGAAGACTCAGGAAAAAAAATCTCATATACACACAACTTAAACACAAAGTTTAAACACAAACCCTCAATTATGCAATGTAGGGAAGGGTTTCTTCAACAAACATCACTAGAAAAAAATGTATTCTAATATAAAAGGAAAAAAACTAGATCTATATCTCTCACCCTTGGAAAATCTCATCAGTATAGATCAAAAATGTAGATATGAAGTTCTTGATCTCTGAGGCAGGGATATATAGGTAGGCCATACTTCAAAGACTGAAAATGCAATATTATTACAAGAAAAATGATTAATGAGTGTCTGTGAAATTAAAAAGCTTCTGTACATCAGCAGACAGAAGAGAGAGCAGAAGAATAAGAGAAATAGTTTCAAACAATACACTTGGCAGAGAAGTAATGTCTGGAATGTATGAAGTACTCTAAAAATTTAAATGTCAAAAAATCCTATCAAAAATTGAGCAGGTGAATTATCCCCGCAGGTATAGACAAAGAAGTACAAATACTGAATAAATATCTGAAAAAAAAAAGTCACAGTTAAATAACAAGGAAATGTAAATAAAAGCTACCTTGATATCACCCCCTGTCCCACAGAAAGACAACAATTAAGAAAATAATTGAAAACAGATTCTGAACCGGAGATGGGGAAGCAGGAGCCACTTTCACTGCAAACCTGTGCAGCCCTAAGGGAATCAGTGCAGAGGATCCTGGAAAAAAAAACTGGAAAGAATGGCCATGTGGTTCAGTGCATTACTCTGCACTGTGTAAGAAAGAATCTAGAAGAGTGTATCACAGAGAGACTTGCAAACGCGTGCTTATCACCACCCCCATCCCCATCCCCAGTGCCCATCAACTGGAAAATGTAGAAAGAGAATGTGGCAGATGTAAACCATGGAAGTGTACATAAAGCATGGAATTTTATTCTGCAGTAAAAAGAATAAAAGGATTTCCAGAAAAATAGATGGATACTTATGTTAAACCAAATAAGACAATTTCAAATATAAAAGTATTTTATATATTCTTTCATATACTAATCTTGATTTTAATATAAATATATATATATATACATATATATATATATATATGAAAAATTAGAAAGGGGACCAAGATGAGAGTCAAAAGTCTAGAAGGAGTGATAACAGGAGAAGGAGAGTGACCTCCGTACTTAAACCAATGGCTGCTCTTGCAGGGGACCCTGGCTATGTTCCCAGCACCCACATGGAGGCTAATTGTAACTCCCGTTCAAGGGGATCTGTTGCCCTCTTCCGCCCTCTGCAGGCATTGCATGACACATGGGCACTTCATACATGCACTCAATACACATAAAATAAAAACAAATAAATCAAAAACTTTAATTTTTATTTATTTTTTATGTGTATGAATGTACTGTCTGCATGTAGGTTTATGCACCCTTGTCGTGCAATGCCGCGGAGGCCAGAAGGTGGTGTTGGATTCCCCTGGAACCCGAGTTAAAGACGGTTCTCAGCCGCCATGTGGGTGCTGGGGATCGAACCCGGGTCCTCTGCAAGAGCAGTTGGCGCTCTTAACTGCTAGGCCATCTCTCCAGCCCATAAATAAATCAAAAACTTTAAAAGGAGTAGTGACCGGAGAATAAAGGATGGAAGAGGAGATGAAATACTGAATAGAGTGGGCTTTCTTTCATAACTAAAATTTAACTATCAAACTGTATGTGTGTGTGCATATGTATCTGCACACACATATGGTACATGAGGACAGAAGAAGGAGTATTTCTGGCAAGAAGGACCCAGGTACACAGCGGGTAAGGAACAGAGCAGGGGGCTTGGAGGGAGACAGCAAGCCGCAATGGCATATTCATGGGACTTAAGAAAATGTCTTATGAAACCCAAGATTTCGTATGCTAAGTAAAAACTTTATCAAAGGGAAATGAAAGTATCAGGAAATGTGTTCCAATCCTCTGCACCCAGCCAGATGCCAGGCTTGGAAGCACACGACAGTGAACAAAAGTATGCAGTGGGATTGCTGGGCATAGAGATCAGGAGCCTTGCAAAACCCTTGAGCTCCAGGCTCATGAGAGAATCTGTCTCCAAAATAAATAAATAAATAATAAGGGGCCAGGTGTGGTGGTGCACACCTTTAGTCCCAGCACTCAGGAGGCAGATGCAGGCAGATCTCTGTGAGTTCAAAGCCAGCCTGGTCTACAGAGCAAGCTCCAGGCCAGCTCGGACTAAAAGGGAGAACTTGTCTCAAAAAGGCCAAATAATAATAATAATAATAATAATAATAATAATAATAATAATAGAGAAAAACTGACAAATACATTAACAGGCACATATATATGTGCGCATGCAATGAGATCTGTGCATACACACACAACCTCAAATACAGAAATTGAAAACAAACAAGTATGTTCACGTGCAACCACACTCACACATGCAAATAAACACCTATACAGAAAGAGAAAAATCAAAAAATAGTAACATATGGGCATTATGCAATAGCAAAGCCATGACTCCAGCAAGAGGAATGGATTTTCTATATAAGCCTCCTGCAGCGCAGGCTGGCCTCTAACTGACTAACTCAATTTCCAAATCCATCTTCTAAGCACAGAGACTACAGGTCTGTGCCACTGAGCCTAGTTTATGCAGTACAGAGTACTGAACCCAGGATTTCCTGTATGCAAGGCAGGCACTGTATGAACGGAGCTACATTCTGAGCCCTACATAATAATCCTAAATGTGTTCACAGAAAACAAAACAAAAGCAAAACAGTTGAAGTGATCATTTATAGTAAGTAATAAGAGGATCAAAATGTAACTGTAATCATCTGGACATGAAATTTCCTCTTGAAGAAAATGATACAAAAATTAGGCCATCATAAGACTCACAACTAGAGGACTGAACTACACATGACCAAACTACAAATAAAAAATGGAACAGTAATACGCATTTTACCACAAGCCTATGAAAATAGTCATCTGAGTAAACAGTATTTTCACTCATAAAGCATTGCATTGAAATCAAACAAACTCTACTTTCTGAGTCTAACAAAATAAGGGCAAAAAACTACAATAAACTAAAGGCAACAAAAATCTCTTAGTCTATGTAAACTAAGCATACTTCTAAAAGAGCCGTGGAAACAAGCCTTCAAAAGAATTAAAATAAAAAACGCTAAGTAAAAATAAAATGTATCATATCAAGATAGATAGGATGCAGGAAAGTCAGCACTGAAAAGACAATTTGTATCATTAAATGAAAAAGGAAAGTGGTATAATCTTTCATCATAATCTCTACCAAAAGAAAACATAAGGAGAATTTAAACAAAAGAGGGGGGAAAACAAGTAATAAAAAACACTGCAGTGGAAATAAATGAAAGTTAAAAAAAACAAGCACAACAAAGCTGATGATGTCATCTGACATCATGAGCTTTGCTGGTAAATGGATGGAACTTGAAGTCATTATGCTAAGTAAAGTAACACAGTCCCAGAAAAATAAAAGGTTTCCCTCATTTGTGGATGCTAACACCAAATCCCCAGTTGGCAGGCAAACTGAGCAACTTTATTATTATATTTCATTGTATCTGAAACTGTGCTATTCCAATGTGAATCTCTTAATGGACTCTAGAATTGTCCTACCACTTGTATTCACACATTGTAATTACCATATATGAATGTAAGATATGTATTCATATTCTATTCATATTCTTTTGTACCTGCATGCAACTTTACTGTTAAAATGTGAATCTCTAAATGTGTTTAGGAATTAACCTATAATTTATTTTCAGAATTTGTAATTTTGATTTATGTGTGGAATGTATATATGTATATTTTGGAATAATATAAAATTAAAGGGAACAAAAAAAGAGAAAACAAAACTACAATAGCTAATAATGACCTCTGCTATTGTTACCAATAAGAATGACTGTCTTTAGTTCCCCAACTGTTAGGCACTAAGTAGTGTAGTATTGTTTCTTGGTAGTTCCAAATATTTTCTCTTTTCCTTCTATTTTGTGTATATTAATTTGTGCTTCTGGAAAATATAAATTCATAACAATCATACATAGCTAGTGAATAACACTTTGGAATTCACATTTAAAAAAAGAAGCACAAACAAACAAAAATCAAGAAAATCTGTGGCACAGTGATCTGTTTCATTGAATCAGTAAAATTTATAGCCCTCTATACAGTTTTAGAGGAAAGACCCAATTCACCAGCTGTAGTGGAATGAATACCCTCTCCTCCCAGCACTTAACATAGGAACAGGGGAGTCAGGGGTGTATCTGAATAACTGTTGCTGTCATATAAATTAGGCTTTTAGAGTGCTAAACAATGGAAACAGGGAAAGAACAGGAAAACAGAAGAACTTGCAATCACACAAATAAAAAATTGGTAAGGGGAAATATCAAAAGCAGAAATTCTGAGAAATACCGAGAGTCAGATGTCATGCCTGGAAGACCGTGGTGTCTAGAGAACATTTGACTGGGGAGAAAAGGGAGTCATTGTTGGCACTGTGCCTGCTACTAAGGAGGAAGGAGATAAATCAGGTGGGAATATTCCTTGATGGAACAGGCAAGGTGGATCTGAGAGCATGCAGCATGACAGAAGGCAGATGAGGAAGTGACAGAATTGTGCACAATCCTGCTTTGATGAATGCCCAGCCAAGCAGGCATGAATTCTCTGCAATTACAGAATGCAGTGAGGACATCTAGCAGCTGTACATGGACAGGGGACAGAGAAAATGAACTGGGAACAGCACACACTGGAGAGGGCAAGCATCCCTACCACAGACGTTATACAGCCTACACTTCCCAGTGCAGGAAACTCAGTTAAGGGTAGTTGTCCTGCCTTGGCAAAAGAGGCCACCTGAACACAAGTATTGCCTTGAAATGGAATAGGTCATTTGCGCTTGTGTGGACTGAGAGCCTTTGTGTAGACTTCACTGCCCCAGCCATGGACAACATCGATAGAGAGTGATGACTAATTAATAGGCAGTTACCAATAGGTCTGCCTGGAGCAGTTACAGAGAGCTAACAAATACTGCAGAAGTCTTCAAAGAAAAACAGATCTTGTCTTCCATTTCTTCCTGGCCCCTCCATGGGGTATAGGCCAAAGCCACCCAGCCAGCTCAATGGCCTTATGGAAATCCACCAAGCAGAGGACTAAAGAATCATGGAGAATTATATGTATATTAATTCCCTTTCTTGTTGTGTGATGAAATATCTAAGCAAAGTAACTTCCAGAAGAAGAGTGAACTTTGGTTCACCTTGCACAGGGACACAATTCCTCATGGGAATGGAAACTGAGGCAGCTGGCCCAGTTTTTCCGCACGCAGGAAGGAGAGAGAGAAGTGAATGGAGGAGCAGCAACAGCTCTCTCCATTTTAACTCAGTCTGTGAGGCCACCTCATGGAATGATGCAACTCGCAAGAAGGTGGATCTCACACCACAGTCACGCTAGTCTAGAATTTTCCTCAGTAATAGGCCTGGAGACTTGTGTCTCATGTGATTCTGGATCCTATTATGTTTATCGACCAGTATTAACAATGAACAGCTTAACTGTCAATTTCAAACACATCCAAACATCTGTTGAGACCTTACATTCCATACTTTGTCCATGTTGTCTCCTGACTATCTTGCAGTATAAATTTCATTACGGTCATCTCTGAGACCCCCTAGCTTTTAATATACTATTGTTCAAAAGTCCTAAGACTCTTCTGAGAATCAAGGTGATCTCTCAAGGATGAGATCCTATATAGTGAAAGCAAGATACATAATAGCACAGGGCATAGTCATATTAAGAAGCGGGTATTGGTACATAGACCAGGTAAACCCATCAGAGCGAGACTGAAACACAGCAGAGCAAGCATCAAAATCTCAGCTGCCTGTAGGTGTACGAAGGTTATAATGGAATCCTCTGGCCTTCTGGGGGCTTCAGTACCCCCATTCCTCCAGCTGTGATTGCCTACAGCCCATATAATCTATGTAATGGGCTCATTTTAATATAGACCATCAGCTTTCCTCAGTGGACATCCAATGGTCCATGCATTTCCAACACCCTGGAATCTTCATTGAAACTCTAGCTTCACATTCAGCTTCACCTGTTGGCTTTCTCTATCTCATGACAGGTACACAGACTCCGCTCCAGTCTGCTGGTCCTCAGAAAATATCTTGAATCTTGACACATGCCTCAATGAGCTCCTTAAGCTTACATGAAGGGTTCTAATCCAACTGGCTTTGTTTAGAGCAGTCAGCAGTGGGACATCAGCTGTGCTGCTGCTACCTCTGAATGATTGTGTTAATCCCAGTGATGTCTGAAATTCTTTCTCTATGGAAGACCATAGAGAAGAACAGTAATTACTAGAGTTAAGATATGCAAGAAGTAAAACATACGATGGGAATAGATTCAATCAAAAGACATAAGGTTACTAGATATTCCCAGGATGAGACAGATGCACTTCCTATGGGTTTCTGGGCAGAGAACCATTTGCAGACATCCACACAGCACAGGTTACTGTCACCGGTAGGGATGCATAACTGGAAAAATAATTAGGAGGGTATTTTAAAGGATACCAGATGTTTATGTTGCATAACATAGAGAAATTGGACTGGGGAAAAGCAGGAAGATCCCACAGCGAGTGTCTTTCAAAGGGACAAGCATGGCATTATGCTGGCTACTTGTGAGAAGTATAACCATGGGCTCTGCTCCTGTGAATGCAAAACACAAACACAGCACGATAGAACCACTGGCTCAACTAGTTTGTAATCGGCTTTAAACACAGAGTGAAGCAGTTCTTTGGCACTGTAAGCCAAGCTGAAAATCTGTAGATAAAGATGCCTTAGGCTTCAGAAGAAAGGCCTTTGTAGTTCCTTAATAAAATAGAGGCGAGGGGCCACAATAACACCTTGTAAACGTTGATTTTCCATGTATGCATTACCGTAAATTAGTTAAAATGTGTATACATAAACCCAAAACTCTTAAAACTTAAACTGCTTAGAATAAATGACTATTTCTGTAACCTGGTGGTTCAATATTCAGAAAACAAAGAAATAGGTACACCTCCAAGTACAGAGAGGGAATCTGCAGAACAGAAAAGAAGAATATGTAAGGACCTGAAGAAAGGGTGAAGCATTAATAACCATATCCTCTGACATGGAACATCCATTAACCTGCATCTACAGAAACGGTCATCATGAACTTCCACATAACTTGGGCTCTACTCACTACCCTGGAATTAGCCAAGTAATACAGAATTGACTCCTCTCTGGACATGATAACAGGCAGTTACTCTCCCTGAGGTAAGAGAGTCATAAGATCTTCACCTTGAATGCAGATATTACTCCTTCCCCTGAGCAGTGTGTCACCTTGGGGATGGCATGCTGCATTGTATCAGAGGCAGAAAGTTACTTGAAAGCAAGCCTCCACCAAAGCAGCTTTCTTGGCCAATCTTAGTGAGAATGCTTAAAGATATTGCCGACTTTGAGTCACTCATGCTCCTGTAAGTACCTCTTTCAGCTATGTTCTCTAGCTAAGCTAAACAATACATTCTTTTACCACATGTTTTGAGTGTGGTTACTACATGGTGTGTGTGTGTGTGTGTGTGTGTGTGTGTGTGTGTGTGTGTTATCAGTGCCCTAGCTGTAGTAAATGATATCATAAGCTTAGAAGAACTCTTATCACTGGTCCGCACTGCATCTGCAGAGTAGATTCAGATCAGTGGCTCTCACAAGGGAATCTTCCTTCTCATGGACATACCTGGCAATGTCTAAAGCTACTTTGTGTTGTCCTAACTGAACAGAGTTAGAAGTGGCGGGGGGGCGGGGGGGGTAACTAATGATTCTTAGTGGGTAAAAACCGGGGCTGTGTCTACCCAACTTCCAGTGTCCAGGAGAGCTCCATAGAAAGATTGATCCTTCTCAAGTGTGAAAGAGCCAAAACCATGACATTGGACTAGAATGAGAAGGAGTCCAAGGGGCAGATTTCCAATACTGCAGGTGGAAAGGCTAGCATGTTCTGATTCTTGAGCACCTTATGTTAGTTGCTTGAGGTGAATAAAGGCATCAGTTTTTAGCTCCAGAGACAAAAGTAGATGATGTTAGTAGATATGGCTCTTATATACCTCTCATAATTTCATAAATAGAAAACAGCATTTCAAAGAAAAGCTTATTGCTGGTAAAGTTTTCTTTACTCTTAACAGGATTTCTAAGAAAAATAAATTAGTACAACCATAAATTTGATTTGATGACAAAGAAAACTCTATATCCTTAGTCTGCTTGAGCTTGTGTTACCTTGTGTGTATCCTGACTGGGTTTTCCTGGGTTTGTACATGTTGGACTCCTGTTCTGGTGTTTACCATAAATACTTTTTCATGAAGCCATCCACCACCACTGAATCTTAAAATCTTCATCTCCTTATCTGCTGTGATCTCTGAGCCTTGGGAGGAGGGTATTCTATTAGAACTCCAGTTTGGTGGGATCACAGCCCCTTACTCACTGAACCTAGACAAGTTTTCATTCTGTGTTAATCACTCTCATGTCCTGCAAGAAGCTTCTCTGAGGAGATTTAAGAGATGTCCCTACCCTATCACCGGTGGTGTGGGCAGGAATAAATCCCACCATTAGCTGAAGAGTTGTGAGAAATTTGTAAGTGCCTGGAGGAGGGTTGACCACACTCCAGGGGTGGCCACATGCTTAAAAATACAAGCAATGCAAACTGGACCCCGTGGTTAAAGAAAAGAAGACAAAGTTGGACAGGCAGGGTGGAAAGGGGCATCAGGAAGCAGTTGGGGGAGCAGAGTGGACATGATCCAACACATTCTATGAAATGCTCAAAGAATTGCCAGAGTGGAAAAAAAAAAAAAAACAGCTATGACAGGGTAGGTGGAATGAAGCCTCAAACCCTGGCTAGGGAGCTACTGGAAATAAATTCTTGGATATGGAGAGTCAGTATTTTTTAAGAGAGTGATACCTTGTGTGTTGACCAGTCTCCAAAGGATGGACCCATACCCAAGAGCACATGAGGAACACAAATTATAATCAGTTTGCCTAAAAACCTAATAAAGAGGGGCTGGAGAGATGGCTCAGCCATTAAGAGCACTGGCTGCTGTTGTAGAGGACCTGGGCTCAAGTCCCAGTTCCCACATGGCAGCCAACAACCATCTGTAACTCCAGTTCCAGGAGATCCAATGCTCTCTTATGATTTCCATGGGAATTGCCCAACACGAGTACACTGACATACATGCAGGCAATAGACACATAAACATAAAAGATTAAAAGAATAAAAAATTAAAACATAAATAAAAATAAAGGACATTAAGTCTGAAGGTATAGAGGAAGGGGTGGAGATGAGGGAAGGGTTTGAATATGATCAGAATGAATTTTATGAAATTCTCAGAGGGTCTGTATTTTTATAGAAAGATTATTTTATAATGTTACTTTGCATTGTTAAGTGACTAGACAATAATGAAGTTTGTACCTCAAAAAGTAATAATTTCAATATTATATATTTGAATTTACTTGAATACCATCCCAATAAAATGATGGTTTAAACATTTGCATAATATAGACTTATATCAAAATATCAGATGGTCTCCCATAGAGATCTATCACTTTTACATGGTAATTAATAAGCTAAATGTATTAAACGTAACACTTTTAACACTGTTACAATCTTTTTCTTTCCTTTCCCAAGTTTGGTTTTCCTTAAGCTGACCTTCAGAAATACTACTTTTAAGGAAAAAATAACTTTTTAAAATTATTGTGACAACCCCTCAGATAATAATTGAAAATAATGTATATATATATATATATATATACATTTATTATGAATAAAATACATTTAGAAAACCATCATTATTTTGGAAAATATAAGCATGCAATTTGAATAACTTGATAATATTTTTTCCTAAGCTAAAGATTGATGTTATTCTGTAAATACACAATGTGGGATGCATTTAGTTATATAGAATTTTAAATATTTTATTATTTTTATGTATAATGTATAATATTTTATGTATAATGTCTGCATGTGTATAAGTACACCCATGTAGTGAAATGCCCACTAAGGTCAGAAAAAAGTGTCAGATCCCCTGTAACTAGAGTTATGGACGATTTTTAGCTGCCATGTGGAACCCAGGTCTTCTACAAGACCAGTCAGTGCTTTTAACTGCTGAGACATCTCTCCACCCCCTGAATTTTAGACTTTATTTATTTTCCATGTATGATTTTTTTACCAGTTCCACAGTTTTATGTAAAAGTTTTCCCAATACATTCACCAAGGTTCTGTGGAACTTTTGATCCTCAAATTCACATTTTATATCAGATACTCATCCAGACTAGTGCCAAACATCAAATGACATGCATTCATGGGGAGAAGAAAGAACCTACTAGAAGTAGACCAAGAGAATCTGACACTTGAAGAAATATTGACTATTGATATATTATGTTTTGCTCAATTTTTTAGCTTTCATTTTAATTTTTGTGAAGTATATTTTTCATCTCTTTTTTATTTTTATTGAAGTTTTGTGCATTTCATACATCATTTCTCTGTCCAATTTAGATTCATTCCCCTTTCCATGCCCCCTACCCCAGCTGAGTTCATGCATTCTGCCATATGTGTCTTATCTTTTTCTGAGTCTTTTTAAAGTTATCTATGAAGAGGATTATTGTTTGGGGGAGAACTTTACTCTTTCAGTCAGTTCTTTGTCCCAGTTCTTTTGTTGTTGTGGTTCCCTCTAATTTTTATTGCTTTAATATATATATACATATATATATATACATTAATATATATATATATATATATGTTGTGTGTATGGCACATATTACTAAAATTTGTCATCTGAACAGTATGTTATTTCCAAATCATCAATTTAGGATTCATTAATTTTTCATATTTAATTTTATATTACTCTAAATATGCATACATACCTGCTCTCCCATACCAAAATTACAAAAGTTCTGAAATATAATGATAGGTTAATTCTAGAGAACATTAAGGAATTCACATTGTAAGCAGCACAGTTGTTTTCAGATAAAAAGAAATATATACATTAACATTTTCAGTTTGACTTACAACAGATATTTGGTGCTAGCAATCCACCAAATGAGGGATACCATATTACAATTTGTTTTTCTGGGACTGGTTTTTTTTTTTTCACTTGCATCTCATTCTCTATTCCCATCCATTTACCTCCCACAGTTCATGATGTCATCTTTCTTTACTGCTGCATAGAACTCCATTGTGGGGCTGGAGAGATAGCCTGGCGGTTAAGAGCACCGACTGCTCTTGCAGAGAACCCAGGTTCGATCCCCAGCACACACATGGTGGCTAAGAACCGTCTGTAACTCCAATTCCAGGAGAACTCCAGTTCCAGGGGAATCCGAGACCCTCTTCTGACCTCGGTGGCATTGCACAACATGGGTGCACAGACCTACATGCAGACAGTACACTCATACACATACAAAAATAAATAAAATTTAAAAAAATTTTAATTAAAAAAATTAATTAATTAAAAAATTTAAAAAAGAACTCCATTGTGTAGATGTAACACATTTTCTTTATCCATTCATCAGTTGAGGGGAATTTGGGTTGGTTCCAGTTCTTTGCTATTTGGAAGAGAGCTGCAATAAACATGGACGTGCATGTATGTCTGCAATAGGATGAGTCTTGTGGGTATATACCCAGGAGTGGTATGGCTGGGTCAGGTGGTAGGCTCATTTTGAGTCTTTTAGAGGTTTTCCACATTTCTTTCCATAAGGGTTGTACAAGTTTGAATTCCCACCAGCAGTGGATGAGTGTACCCATTTCCCCACAACCTCTCCAGCACTTGGTATAATTTGTTTTCTTGATCCTAGCCAGTGTTATTGGAGTGGGATGATATATTTTTTTAATTTTATTTATTTTCGTATGTGTATGAGTGTACTGTCTGCATGTAGGTCTGTGCACCTGTGTCGTGCAATGCCGTGGAGGTCACAAGAGGGTCTCGGATTCCCCTGGAACTGGAGTTCTCCTGGAATTGGAGTTACAGATGGTTCTTAGCCACCATGTGGGTGCTGGGGATCGAACTCGGGTCCTCTGCAAGAGCAGTTGGTGCTCTTAACCGCTAGGCTATCTATCCAGCCCCAAGAGATGATATCTTAAAGTGGTTTTGATTTGTATTTCTTTTATTTATTTTTTTTTTTTGGTCTTTTCGAGACAGGGTCTCCTGTAGCCCAGCTGTCCTGAAACGCACTCTGTAGACCAGGCTGGCCTTGAACTCACAAAGATCCACTTGCCTCTGCTTCCCAAGTGCTAGGATTAAAGGCGTGTGCCACCACACCTGGCTTAATGGGATTTTTTTTGGTTGATTTGCATTTCCATAATTATTAGTGATGTTGAACATTTTTAAGATGTTTCTCAGCCATCTTTACTCCTCACTTGTGAAGTCTCTGTTCAGTTCTTTACTCCAACTTTTGAGTGAGTCATTTGTTTCCTAACTTCTTTGTTTTTTGAGTAGTTTATATATTCTGGATGTTAATGCTTTGTCAGATGTATCACTGGTGAAGGTTTCCTTCCACTTTGTGGATTTTCTCTTAACTTCATTGATTGTTTCTTTCACTGTACAGAAGCTCTTGAGTTTAATGAGGTCCCACTTGTCAATTGTCAACCTTATTTCCTGAGCACCTGCTGTTTGATTTAGAAAGTCTTTTCCTATGCCTATGTCTTGTAAGTTGTTGCCAGGGTTTTCTTAAATCACCTTCAGATTTCCAGGTTTCATGTTGAGGTCTTTGATCCACTTGGAGTTGATTTTTGTACAGAGTAAGAGGTAAGGTTTCGATTTTATTATTCTACAACTGGTGATCCAGTTTTGCCAACACCATTTGTTGAAGATGCTGTCTTTCCTCCATTGTATCTTCTTGGCCCTTTTGTCAAATATGAGGTGGCTAAAATTGTATGTGCTCAAGTTTGGATTTTGTTCCATTGGTCTACGGGTCTGTTTTCATGCCAGTATCAGGCTGTTTTTATAACTATAGCCCTGTAATATAGTTTGAAGTCTGGTATAGTGATCCTCCTATATTGCTCTTTTCACTAGGGGTTGCTTTTGTTATTCAGGGTCTTTTGTTTTTCCATATGAATTTAAGGATTTTTTTCTATGTCTTTGAAGAAATGGGGATTTTACTTGGGATTGCATTGAATCTGTATATTAATTTGGGTAGGATGGACATTTTTACTATATATTTTTTTTTCCAATCCATGTCCATGGAAGATTCTTCCATCTTCTTATATCTTCTTCAATCCCCTTCAGGGGTTTCAAATTTTTGTTGTAGAGATCTCTGGTGTCTGGTTAGGTTCCTAAGTATCTTTGAGGCTATTATGAGTTGGAAGTTCTCCTTCGGGTGACATAAAGCCCTGAAAAGTCTGTTTAGGAATGAGTTTGACCCTCTGTTCATTGTGTAGAAGCCAGTCTTTGCTGGCACCCTTCGCTGAGTACACCTCAGACATCCAACAAAGGAGACTAGCATTGCAGAGAACTGCAGAGTTCACAGTAAGGTTTGTAGAAGAAAAAATATATAAATTTCACCAAATGCAAGAAATAATTTTGAAGAATTCCAAGATGTGTGTCTATTAATTACTATGAAGAATCCACCTTAGAATGGAAACAGGCCTTCTTTTCATGATGGGGCCACTTTGAAGGCTGTGTGTAAAAGAGGCAACATTAGATAAGGACTTCATCAGTGAACATATGAGAATGTGGGTCCAAGTTTACAGTAAATGCATGTGCTTAACCTACAGCCGACTTGTGGATTTTCTATCATTGCCCATCCAAACTGGCCTACTTTCATATTCAGAATCATCCTGGCAATCTTTTGAAACTAGCACAGTTTTCTCCCTAGAACTTTTAAGTATTAAATACTCCAAACAACAAATATGCCTTCTAAATAAATGGAACTAAATATAATAGAAAAATAATCACATATTGTTTAAAGATATTGAAAGAAAAAATTATAGTGTTATGATATTATGATGCCTCATTAGGAAGGGTATCAGTATAGATGAATAAGCAAAAAGGGATAAATTAATACAGATAACTGAGCAGTATGACATTTGACATAGGTAATAGTCAAATAACATGATACAACACCTAGTGCTTTGTAACTTGCTGGTTATAAATTAATAATTACTAAGGTGATTGAGATTACTAAACAGGAGTAGATATTGGGATATTAGAAAATTATGCTAAAAAGAAGGCCAGAGAAATAATTTATGAAACATAGGTAAAAGGAGACCCTTTCTTAATTCTTTATTTTCAACTTTATTCAGTGCTTCCTTTTAAAAATACTTGTCAAATATATAAATATTCTTCAGGCTTAAGAGATGGCTCAGCAATTAAGAGCACTAGTTGGTCTTGCAGGAGGTCAGACCCCAGCACCCATTCCAGGCAGGCAACAGCTGTAAATCCAGTCCAATGAGATCCAAGACCCTCTTTTCACCTCTTCAGGTACCAACACATGTGGGGCATATACAAAGAGATATATACAAGTCCATGTAAAATAAAGTATATATGAATATATTCATATTCTAGTGATGGGCTGATTTACAATATTTCCAAAAGACAAGCATCATTTCGGGATAAACAATACACACAGGGCTGCAGGTTCAGTAACAGGACTATTGACAACTCCCCCAGATCTTCACTTGCTTTTCCAGGTAAGAAGGAAAAAGCACAACGCATCCAAATGAGGGCTCAGCCTTCATTTTTCTTTTTAAGCAAACCTGCTAAAGCAGTGGACTGGCTTTGCTGGGCTGTTGGTCATTGCAGGCAGTGCAGTAATAACAGGTGTGCCAATTACACATTCAGGTATTTGGTGGAGATATGACAGACCAAAGAACTTCCATCATATAATTGCAAAAATATAAGGACAAATGATAATAAAATTGTAGCAGAACCACGAATTGTCCAGGTAGAGGATTGTGTTGACAAAAGCCTTGTCCTTGTGACTTCAAAATGAGTCTGACATTCAAGGCTAAACAGACATTAATGAACATGTGTTTCACATGCTGATACAGTGGCTTTTGTTATATAGAAATAGTGAGTCCTGTGAGGAGAGCACTTTACATTACTGACAAATACAACATCTAGTAATGACTTTCAATGTGCTCTGGATCTAATTCTGCTTCTTTACCTAAGAGTCCATTTCTCCTACAACTTCTGTCTTTACCTAGGTGATATTGAAAGTCACCTGAAGAGTTGTGTACCATACTAGTCTCATCCAGAGAACACAGCAATACAGCTGTGTAATGGCAAGTCCCCAAATCCAGCACTAATTTATAAGTGGTATTCTCTCTCATGTCCAATTCTATACTGAAAATGTTCTCAGGATTATGTTACTTGAATGTAATCATATATCCCCACACACCCCCTGCTGGCTACTGTCTCTACATATTTGCTTACAGCACCAGCATTCTCTGAGCCTGCCATTCTCACTTATAATAATTGGTATTTAAAGGTTACAGAGGGAACAACAACAACCCCAGCAATGTGGGAGCTGGAGGAGGAGAGGACTCTTCCCGAGATACTATAAACTTCATACAGGACTCTGCCAAGACTTCTAAATTTAATCTTCACTAAACTTCTATAACACAAGTTGAACAGCTACATTTTTTGGTTGTTCACATTCTGAATGGAAAGAAAGTTGTGGTTTATAATTAACACCAATAATAAACAAAACAAACGAAAAAATGTTCATAGGTTACCTTCAGAGCAAAAGTAAAAAATTAGAGTTAAGGCAGTTTGTCACCTGAAGTATTGGGCTCTTCTCTTTTTAAATGTAGTTTGAAGAAGAGGTTTATTCTTTCTTATAAATCTTAGTTCTTAGAGACATGAACTTCAGGCTATGCCCTTAGTAGCATCAGAGGAAGTGGTATTTTTACTAAAAAATTTACCCGGCTTGACTTACATATATAGGTTTGCTGCTAGTATCTACAGATGAGGGACACCATATGACATTTGTTTTCCTGGGACTGTGTTACTTCACTTAGCATAACAGCTTCTACTTCTATCCATTTACCTGCAAGTTTCAGGATGTCTTCTTTTTTTGTTTGTTTGTTTGTTTGTTTTGGTTCTTTTTGAGGCAGGGTCTCCCTGTGTCCCTGCAGCCCAAGCTAGCCTGGAACTCACTTTGTAGACCAGGCTGGCCTTGAACTCACAGAGATCTGCCTGCCTCTGCCTCCCAAGTGCTAAGATTAAAGGTGTGTACCACCACACCTGGCAATGTCCTCTTTCTTTACCATTGCATAGAACTCCATTGTGTAGATGTACCACAATTTCATTATCCACTCATCAGTTGAGGGACACTTGGGTTGCTTCCAGCTTTTCACCATTTTGAAAAAAGCTGCAACAAACATGGATGTGCACATATCTCTGCATAAGATGAGTCTTGTGGGTATATACCCAGGAGCGGTATGACTAGATCAAGTGGTAGGTTCATTCTGAGTCTTTTGAGAGTTCTCTGCACTGCTTTCCATAGAGGTTGCACAAGTTTGAATTCCCACCAGCAGTGGACAAGTGTGCCCTTATCCCCACAGCCTCTCTAGCATTTGGTTTCCTTTTCATAGCTTGGCTTACCAGGGTAAGATGAAATCTTAAAGTGGTTTCAAGTGGCATTTCCTTACTAGCAATGTTGAACACTTTTTAAGATGTTTCTCAGCTATCTTTACTTCTTCACTTGTGAAGTCTCTGTTCAGCCCTTTGCTCCATCTTTTGATTGGGTCACTTGTTTTCTTGATCCTTTGTTTTCTGAATAATTTATATACTCTGGATGTTAAATCTCTGTCAGATTATTTCTCACTAGTGAAGGTTTCCTCCCACTCTGTGGGTTCTCTGTTCACTTCTTTTATTGTTTCTTTTGCTGTACAGAAGCTTTTTAGTTTAATGAGGTCTCATTTGTTGATTGTTGACCTTATTTCCTGCATGACTGCTGTCTGATGTAGAAAGACATTTCCTACCCCTATATCTTGTAGGTTACTTCCAATGTTTTCATCTATTGTTTTCAGAGTTTCAGGTTTCACATTGAGGTCTTTGATCCAAGTGGAGTTGATTTTTGTACAGAGTGAAAGGCAAGGGTTTATTTTCATTCTTCTACAAGTGGTGATCCAGTTTTGCCAGCACCATTTGCTGAAGATGCTGTCTTTCCTCCACTGAAACTTCTTGACCCCTTTGTCAAGTATAAGTGGCCTAAAGTTGCATGTGCCCAAGTTTGGATCTTCAATTTCATTCCATTTATCTACATGTCTGTTTTTGTGCCAGTACCATGCTGTTTATATGACTATAGCCCTGTAATATAATTTGAAGTCTGGCATAATAATCCCCCCTGAATTGGTCTTTTTGCTCAGGGCTTCTTTGTCTATTCAGGGTCTTTTGTTTTTTCCGTACGAATTTTAGGATTTTTTTTCTAAATCTGTGAAGAGAGACATGGGGATTTTTATTGGGATTGCATTGAATCTATGTATTAGTTTGTGTAGGATGACAATTTTTACTATATTAATTCTTCCAATCCATGAGCAGCTACGTTTTTACTTATTTTCTATAAAAAACATTTTGCTGATTTTCCTTCTCTTGGCATCCACTGATTGCTTCTTACTCCTTTTTAAATTTATTTATTATTTTTTATGTGTATGAGTGCACTGTCTGCATGTAGGTTGGTACACCTGTGTCGTGCAATGCCATGGAGGTCAGAAGAGGGCATCATATTCCCCTGGAACTGGAGTTAAAGACTAAAGATAGTTCTTAGCCACCATGTGGATGCTGAGAATCGAACCCAGGTCCTCTGCAAGAGTAGTCAGCACTCTTAACTGCTGAGCCATTTCTCCAGCCCCACTTGTTGCTCTTGATCTGGTGGTGGGGCACCATGACATTTCCCCCATCCACCTTGGCCTGTCAACTGGTCTTGTCATTGTGCAGATGTTAGACTACCATCCTGTGGAGATTTCATATTTGTGACTTCCCTATAGTGTCTGAAAGGCATTAACTAGCTGCAGGTATCTTGCTCTTCTAGCTCTTACAACCTTTCTGCCCCCTCTTCAGTGATGTTTCCTGAGACTTTGATGTAGAGATTGCATTATAGATGTGACCCGTAGGTCTGGACAGCTCATAGTCACATATTTTCTGTATTTGGCCCAGCTGTAAAATTTTGTATTACTCTGCATCATTTACGAAAAGAAGCTTTCTGTGACCATAAGAATATGTATGTAGAATATAGGTGGTTAGGAAAGTGACAGACCTAGGCTTTCCTCTAGATTATACATGCTCTCCAACCATGTGTATTTGACTATGTTTACAGTACCAAGCATGGATTCCTTCCAACTGAGAGGGTCTTAAGCGCAACTAGACAGCTGTTGATTACTCCCAAGATAAAAGCATAATTATTGCCCCAATTGAGATAATAATTTGTTGAGCCAGTCATTCCTGTGATTCATAGGATTTACAGATGGGTAGAAGTATTTATCATTGATTGAGTTTCTTCCTTGGAATTTTCCAGTTTGAGCTCTATAAGAGGTTATATTAACTTTAAAAGGAAAGCCCTAAATACAAGAATAGTCAAGCACCACTAAATGGACTCAGAGTAGTGTGTGTGTGTGTGTGTGTGTGTGTGTGTGTGTTTGTGTGTGTGTAACAATATTACTCAAAGAAGAGGACAAGAAATTCTGAGAGAATAGAGAGGAGAATGTGAACAACTGGAGGACAATAGAGAGAGGTGAAAGTAATGCAAATATAACACTCTTCTATAAAGTATTTAATAATTTAAATTATGAATAAATAATATTTCAAATGCACATTACAATAACAGAAATGTTCTGAATGGTTTTAGCTGTCATCTTCACACATCCAGGTAGAGGGAATCTCTGTTGAGAAATTTCTTCCATTGGACTGCCCTGTGACCATGTCTTTGGGGACATTCTATTGATTGTGTGTATTGTGGGAGGGCAAAGCCTACTGTGGGCAGTGCCATGCCTGGTTGTGTGGTCTTGTGTCGTATAAGAAAGCAGGTTGAGCACAAGCCAGAGGAGCAAGCCAGCAGGGAACTCTTCCCCGTGACCTGGGTTTCAGCAGCTTCACTTTCCTGCCTTGAGTTCCTGCCCCCAATTCCTTCAGTGATGACCTGTGACCCCGGAGATGGGAGATAAAATAAACCCTTTCCTCTCTAAGTTAGTTTTAGTGAGTGTTTTCATCCCAGCATTCAAGCAGCAAACTAGGACATGACGTAAAGTTTGCGATAGCTTCTTTGAACAGAAAGTGGCTGTGTGCAATTGCTTTGTATTTTGCCTAGTCTAATGTGGTTATTCAATTATGGCTGCTTTCCCACTGAAATTAGAGCTCTCTCTACTAGGCACCTGGATCATGCCTCTGAAGCATCTAATGGAAGAACTGGGTAGCCTGCATGTATCGCCTGCTGTGATGTCCTCTGTATTAGCCAGCTTCTAAAGAAACAGAAGCAACAGGACGAATATATAGCTATATACAATTTATTGACTTGCTCACGTGACAGAGTTCAAGGAGTCCAACCGTAGCTGCACCACACTGGAAAGGCTGAGAATCCAGGTAACTGCTCAGTCCGCAAGGCTGGATGTCTCAGTAGTCCCAATCTAGTGCTGAAGGCCCGAATGGATTCCAGCAGATCTGCCGGTCTCAGTACACGCTGGGATCCGAAAGGTTGATCACAGCAGCAAGACAAACTCACCAGATGAGAGAGGCAAGCTGCAGGAGGAAAGGGACCAGCTCCTGCTGCCATGGCCTTAAATACTGCCTGCCGGCAGAAGGTAACGCCCACATTTGGGGTGGGCCATCTGGGTTGAGGTGGTCCAATCAGAGGCCCTTTTTCTCTTATTTGTTCCTTAGTCCAGTCAAGTTGACACCCAGGATTAACCATCACATCCTCTAATGCCACAGAGATCGAAGAAAACACAAAGGACTGCTGCAGGCCATGAGGGAGTTAATCAGAAGGCTGAGCCTTCCCCTACACATCTGTATTTTTCTCATGCATAAATGAAGTGACCTGAGTAATAAGAAAGGAATTTCCAAGTATGTCACTTTGGAAGAAAAATTTGACCATCCACTTATGACAACAGCCTCACAGTTAGGGCACTGCGGTCAACTTCCATCCCAAACTGCTTTACTGAGAGCCTCGCATCCCAGAGCTCTCAGGAAAGAACAGCTGCTTCTCACGCTGTTTTAGACAGTGCTTTTGTGGAGCAGAAAGTCAAATTCCTAAGTAGCTCAGTTTTCACAGTCAATGCTTTTCTATTCCATCTTATACCAGAAAGTCCAATCACCATCAACCTAAGATTTGGGGTGCACATGAAGGGATCTGATGGAAATCAAAAGAGGATAATGCTGTAATGTCTGATTTTTTTAATCCAGGGACAAGTCAAAAACAGTACTGAGGACATGTAAAGTTCCTTAAGTGACAGACTTGACCTTAGTTCTTTTATGCCCCTCAGTCAAATACAGATCTTTCAATATATGACAATATATAAGAGCAGTCTTTGTCTGTGATCAGTTACATGTTCAAAAACATTCACATTTATCTAATGTGTAGTTTTTTTATTTCTAGCATTATATAAATCCTGTTCCAGATTTGTAAGATTCCATGAGTTTAGCACAGGTTATAAGTACCAGAGGTGATGGAAGACTTCAAGGACACCATGCCTTCCAAATATACCAGGGTGGTTGCACATTGAAACAGCAGGTACATGATCCATACATGCCCAAACCAGAATGACCCTGCATGGATGGTGGATGTGGGCAAGAATCACCATTCTGAATTGAAGAACTATTGGTAATTGATAACTCCTGATGGAGGGAGAGTCAATTTTCCTTAAGGATATAACACTGAGTGTGGTGACTAGGCTCCAGACTCCAGGGAAGAGAATCACACTTAAGAACATGTGGGGGAGACAAATTAGACCAGGTAGGATTGTGGGATTGGGTCATAGGGGAAATGGGAAACGTTTTCTGAAAGAAGGGTCTGTTCAATATACTTTGTTGGAAATGTTTAAAGTATCAGTAAAATATTATTACATGAATAAAAACAAGTAAAAGAATTTTAAAAATTAAATGGCAAAAATTGATCCTACCAGTGCATGTGCCAGGGAATTATGCAGAGTATCATAATAAAAGAAACACAGTGAATAAATAATTGATAAAACTCTCTGTCAGAGATCTTTGGTGTCTTTGATTAGGTTTGTTCCCAGGTATGTTTTTAGGCTATTGTGAGTGGGAAGGTCTCCTTATATTCCTTCTCCATTTGTTTATTGTTGGTGTAAAGAAAGGCTACTGATTTTTCTATGTTAATTTTGTATCCCTTCCCTTTTTCTGAAGCTCTTAATCATTTCTAGGCGTTTTCTGATGGAGTTTTTAGTATCCCTTAGGTAGACTATCATATCATGTACAAAAAGGAATAGTGTGACTTCCTCTATTCTGATTAGCACTCCTTTAATTTCCTTCTCTTGTATTATTGCCCTAGCAAGTGTTTCAAGCACTATGTTGAAGAGGAGTGGCAATAAGGGGCAGCCTTGTTGGGTTCCCTACTTTAAGGGGAATGCTTCCAACTTTTCTCCATTAGGATGATGTTGGCAGTGGGTTTGCTATATATGGCTTTGATTGTGTTGAGAAATGTTCCCTTCAGCCCAATTCTCTCTAGGCCTTTAAACATGAAGGGATGCTGGATTTTCTCAAAAGCTTTTTCTACATCAATTGAGATGACTGTGTGGTTTTTCTCTTTCAGTCCATTTATGTGATTATGATATTTATTGATTTATGTATGTTGAACCTAAGCAAAGATACCAAAGATCACTACAACAAAAATTTTAAACCCCTAAAGACGACATCAAAAAATGGAAAGACTTCCTATGCTCATGGATTGGAAAAATTAATATAGTAAAAATGTCCATTATAACCAAATTGATATAAAGATTCAATGCAATCCCAATCAAAATCCCCATGAGTTTCTTCACAGACTTGGAAAAAAAAATCCTTAAATTCATATGGAAAAACAAAATACCCCAAATAGCTAAAGCAACCTTGAGTGAAAAGTGCAACAGGGGAGGAAGGCTTTACCAGACTTCAAGCTAAATTATAGGGCTATAGTCATAAAGACAGCCTGTTACGGGCACAAAAACAGACCCGTTGACCAATGAAACAAAACTGAAGATCAAAACTTGAGCTCATACAATTTCAGCCACCTCATACTTGACAAAGGGGCAAAAAATGCCCAATGGAGGAAGGATAGCACCTTCAGCAAATGGCGCTGGCAGAACTGGATCACCATTTGTAAAAGAACAAAATTCAAGCCCTACCTCTCTCCCTGTACAAAAGTCAACTCCAACTGGATTGAAGATCTCAACATGAAACCCGAAATCTTGAAGGTGATAGAAGAAAAATTTGGCAGCAACCTACAAAACATAGGTATAGGAAAACACTTTCTAAATAAAAAAGCAGCTGCACAAAAAATAAGGTCAACAATTAACAAATGAGATCTCATTAAACTCAAGAGCTTCTGTACAGGGAAAGAAATGAAGAGAAGAGAAAACCCAGAGTGGGAGGAACTCTTCACCAGTGATACATCTGACAAAGCATTAACATCCAGAATAGACTACTCAAAGAACAAAGAAGAAAACAAATGACCTACTCAAAAGATGGAATAAATAACTGAACAGAGACTTCACCAGTGAGGAAGTAAAAATGTCTGACAAACATCTTAAAAAGTGTTCAACATGGTTAATAATTAAGGGAATGCAAATTAAAACCTCTCTCAGATATTATCTCCAATAAGACTGGCTAAGAACAAGAAAACAAAAGACACCAAATGATGGAGAATTGTGGGGAAAGGGGAACACTTGTCCACTGCTGGTGGAAATGTAAACTTGTACAACCATTTTGGAAAGCAGTGTGGAGAACCCTTAAAAGATTCAAAGTGAACCTACCAACTGACCCAGTCATACTACTCCTGGGTAAATACCCACAGGAATCATCCTACTGCAAAGATACATACACATCTATGTTTATTGCAGCACTCTTCACAATAGAGAAGAGCTGGAACCAACCCAAATGCCCCTCAACAGATGAATGGGTAACAAAAATGTGGTACATCTACACAATGGAGTTCTATGCAGCGGTAAAGAAGGATGACATCATGAACTTTGCAGGTAAATGGATGGAACTCAAAACCATTGTGCTAAGTGAAGTAACACAGTCCCAAAGAAACAAACGGGGAATGGTTTCCCTCATTTGTGGATGCTAACACCAAATCCCCAGTTGAAAGGCAAGCTGAACATTATTGGTATATTTCTTTTTATCCAAAAGCAACTGTTTATATTATAATGTAAATCTCTTAAGGGGCTCTAGAATTGACCTACCACTTATTTTTAGACTCTGTAATTACTGTGTATGAGTAGAAGGCATGTATTCATATTTTAGAGTAATATAAAATTAAAATGTGAATTCCTAAACATATTTTGGAATTAAACATACAGTTTATTCTTAGAGGTCATAATTTTGATGCATATGTTGGAGCAATACAAAGGGGAGGGAAAAACAACAACATAAAGACTGGGTCAAAGAACTGACTGATATAGTTAAACTCTGCCCCAAACAACAAGCCTCTGCAGTGAAAAACTTTGGAAAGACTGAGAGAAAGATGCGAGACATGTATGACAGAAGGCATGAAATGGGGTGGGATGGGGACATGGAAAGGGGAATGTGTCTAAACTGGACTGAAAGATAATGAATGAAATAAACAATTCATCAACAAAAGTATTTTAAAAAATTGCTGTCAAACAACAGGTAAATGCAAATAAAAGGTAATTTGATGTGGTTGCTGATGATGTTGTATTAACAGGTGCAGGTAACGCACGCTGGCTTCTAACAAGTGATTTAACCAACTAAGACTTTGGATTCTTGAAATTCCTGAATCCATCTTCTAAGCTCTTTATGTGCTTCAGAATACAGAATGCAGTCCTTCCTTCCAGCAAAGCAAGCACTCTACCAATTGAGTTTAATCCTGACATACACAAAATAGTGTTACATGTTTTCACAGAAAACAAATATGATACAAAATGTGTGGAGAAATAATTCATGTTGTGGATAGGGCTCATAAATGTATTATTGTTTGGATGTGATAGTTCCTTTTTGAGAAAATGATAGAAAACTAGGCTACTCAAGAGAGCAAAGTGACAGGAGACGTGGATCACACCTGGCCAAATGACAAATATAATCCTCACACGTAAAATGAAGCCAACAGTTTAAAAACATTGAAATCATACCCAGTGGGGGAAACTCTGGTAAGTGTGGGTGTCCTGCCAGGGCACACGATGTGTATTTTAAAAAAGCACAAAGCCTTGGAATGGAGAAAGTAGGTGGAACTTACGTGTTTGTGAGAAATGAGAGCCTTTGGATGGACTTTGTTCACCTACAACCTGGACAGAGTCAGTACAGAGTTCTGACTAATAAACAGGCAGTAAAAACTAGTTCAGCCTGGATCCAGATGCACAGTGCCAACTAAAATAGCAGAACTCAGCAAAGAAGAATCCTGTCTGTCCTCCATGTCCTCCTGCCAGGGAAGAGGCTGGAACTGGGCAAACTGCCTCCACAGTCATGAAGCAGCGAGAGAAGGAAATGGTGGTCCTCCAATGGTTTCTCATCCCAAGGAGTGGCATCACTTACATCAGGACAGCCCCTCCCACCACAGCTATCCCAGTCTAGCATTCCCTCAGACTTGTACACAAGTTTGTCTCTTATGTGATTCTACATTCTGTTATGATCAATCAGTAGTAATTATCACCAGTCTGGCATTTGTCAATTTGATACAAACGCATACAACATTTAGGCCATAAATTAACACCCTCTGTCCACATTGTTTCATGGGCAGTTTGTAGTATGAAATTCATTCACAGCATCTCTAATGTTCCCTATTGCTTTTAACCTGCCAATACTGTACAAAAGTCCCAAGTCTCTTCAGAGAATCAAGGCAATCTCTTAACTGTGAGATCCCGTATAGTTGGAAGTAAGCTACATAGTTCAGTTCAGGTCTACAATGATGCAGAGGAAACATAACCATACTAAGAAGACAAACGGGGACGTATAGAGGAAGATCCCATCTTCGAAGACTGAAACCCAGTGGGGCAAGGGCCTTATGGGACTCACGATAGAATAATCCACGTTCGGTTTCCACAGCCTGCCAGTTTCTTCCCACTGTGACTACCTACAGAAAATACACTATCTCTCTTGGGCTCACTTTCATATACTTCAGATTTCCTCAGGGGACATTCCATGGCCCATGTGACTCCAACATCCTGGAATCTTCATTGAAACATGGGATTCACCTCCAGCCCCTCCACAGTTTCCTTGTCCAAAGATCTCAAATCTTGAGGCAAGCCTCAAAGGGTTCTTTCACATTACGTGCAGAATTCTAAATCTAACTTGTCCACCTTTGGGGCAGGCAGCAGTGAGCCTCCAGAGACTTTGCCGACTACCACTAAGGAACTGGGGTATGTCGCAGTCATTTCTAACACTTTAAGAATTTGGAAAATCATTGTGAAGAACAGAAATTGCAATCAGTAACATATGAGAGAAAGTAAAATACAAGATGGAAATAGATTCAACCCAGACGACACTGATTTGCTTGCTGTGAGTGACTGGGCCAAGAGGACAGCCCTCGTGTAACTAGTTTCCCTGATGGTGATGCCTGCTGGAGCAATGAGGCTGCGAAGACCATGAACATGCCGTAATTATGACTGTCAAAGTGCCAGTGCGGCTTTCTGATGGCCAATTTGGGGAAGTGTGATGATGAACACAGCTTTTCCAGTACTTAATGTACATCCAGACACCTTAATTCACACCTTTAATCTCAGTGATTAGGAGGCAGAATCAGGGGCATCACGGTGAGATCAAGACTTCAAAGCAAGTTCCAGGCTACCCAGGGGGCTACATACTCAGATCCTGTCTCAAAAAAAAAAAAAAAAAGACAAAAACACCAAGCAAACAACACCAATACTTAATACAATACACCAAGTAAAGCAAGATCAAACTATCACAGGTGCAGCCAACTACAATGTAATTGGCTTTAAGCCCAGAATGAAACTGATGTTTGGCCTTGTAAGTCTGGTGGAAAAAAATCAGTCGATGCCCTAGACTTCACAGAGATGCCTTTGTTTCTTAATTAAATAGATGCGAGGGGCTCATAAAACTACAGATGGAAGCATCTGTGTTTCTACTATTCTATTTTTTACAGTGCTCTGTATAAAGTAGTACATATCTTAAAGCTTAAAGTGCTTGGAATAAATGACTATTTCAGTGGCCTGATGGTCCAGTGCTCAGAAAATAATGGAATTCATGTACTTCCATCCACATTAGAGAACTGTGAAAAATCAGAAAAGAAAATTTTTTAAGAACATGAAGAAAGAGTAAAGTTGGAAACAGCTGTTTTCCTCAAGATGAAGTGTCCATCAGCCTGCATAGACGACATGGTTGTCATGAGATACAACATGAACTACAGCATAACTTACACTCTAGTCAGGGTCCAGGAATGAGCCAAAAAATAAACAGACAATGCTCTGCAGATATGGTGATGAGGCAGTTAACTCTTCCCGAGGGGGAGTGTCATAGACCCTCACCCGGAATTCAGATATTACTTCCTCCTGCCCCTGAGCACTGTATGGCCCTGGGGATAATGTGCTGTACTATATAAGAGGCAGAAAGGTAATGAAGTCAAGACTCCTTCGAAGTAGCTTTCTTGAGTCAGTATCCAGGAGAGAGACTGCTGACAGATGCTGCCATCTTGGAGTCAGCCATGCTCCTGTAAGTACCTTTCCACCAATGTTCCTCTAGCCGATCTTAAGCAATGCAAGCTTTTACCAAGCTGGGTTTTGTTGGGAATTTTTTCTTTTAGTATTTATTATCAGTGTCCTGTCTGTGGTGAATCGTGATTTGTTTGTTCCTCATCCATAGAAAAAGCACAAACCAGGCGTGGTGGTGCCCACCTTTAATCCCAGCAGTTGGGAGGCAGAGGCAAGCAGATTTCTGTGGGTTCAAAGCCAGCCTGGTCTACAGAGCAAGTTCCAGGCTAGCTGGGACTACAGGGAGGCCATGCTCAAAAAAGACCAAAAAAAAGAAAGGAAAAAAGAAGGAAAAAGTACAACAGAGAGCTGAGAACTTTCATTTCCAGTCCACATGGCATCTACAAAAGTGCGCTTACCAATACTTCTCAACGAAGAATTTTCCTTCTCCTGCAGATGTGTGACAATGTTTAGAGACACTTTGTATTGCCCTAAGTGAGATAAGTTAGAAAGGGGAAATAATAATTATTTCTAGGTAACCACACTACAGTGAATGTCCTCATAACCAGTTTATATGGGGGGCACAAACTTGACTCACTTGGCTTAAACAAAACAGAGGACACAAATCTGGGTGTGTGGTGAAGGATAAATGAGGAGATGCCAGGAAACATTAGATAATTAAAATGCCTTCTATTAAATTCACAAAGGATTGCCAGACAAAAATCCAGCAAAGCTAGGAGAGCTAGACAAGAAACCCCAGCTCTTACTGAGGGTCTGTTGGTAATTAATTGCTGGAGAGGGAGAGGTAAGGTATCTTTAAGGGAATGACATGTCCCAGGTTGACCAGACTCCTATGGATGGACTCATACCCAAGAGCATTCGAAGAACACAGATAAGATTTGATTTGCTTTCAAATAATAGAGGATATGAAGTGTCAGGGTACAGTAACATGGACTTGGAGACTGAGGAAGGGGTCTGACTATGATCAAGGTATATCGTATGAAATTCATGAAGAATCAATATTTTTAAAGTCTAATAATAATAAAGTTTAAAATAGTGTGAATATACTTTGGATAATAAATTGAATGTATATATTCATTTAATGTTAGAAAACCATTATTATTTTGAAAAACATAAACTGTGCCATATATAAGAATATTATTTTTTTCTTTGTCAGTGAAATATTGATGTTTTTATGTAAATTCAAAATTTGAGAGTGTATTTAGTTGTATACAATATTAGAGTTTATGAATTTTTAAAGGTATAAATTTTTGCCCACTCTAATTTTATCAAAGGTCCTATGGAACTTATTTTCTTCAGGTTCAAATTTTATGTCATAAATTCGTTCAGACTAGTGTCACTAATTTTAAACAGCCACTTTGTTTGGATACATACATGTCGTTAATTCTCCTGGGAGTTTGAATTTGTGATATGCAACAGTTCCTTGTGTGTCTGTCTGATGAAAAGTAAATTGATGATGAACCCACCACTGATCACTGAAAAATATTTTAATGTTTAAAAAATAAGTTGAAATAGACATAGTGGAACAGGATTATTCCCCCACCTGGCTAATGGTACTAGACTATGGAGAGGTTGTTACTAGCAACTACCTGTTAGATAGCTGCTAGTAACCCCTAGAGATGGTGATTCCTCAAGACCTCAAAAATCAATCTTAGAGCCCTCTTGTGTTTAGCAGGGACAATTCTGCTGTTGCTGATGTCAAACTTCCTAATTGGGAAGAACATGGCCTCTGACGGAGCATGTGACATGTGGGAAAGCACTTGTGAAATGTCGTTCCAAGACCACTTTAGGCAGGCGGTCAACGTGTCTTTGGAAATCAAGAAACAGGCTGCCAATATGTACACTCTGTTTGTAAGTAGCCCACTGACTGCCTGCTTCACGCCAACATTCTGGATGTACTAGAGCTCAGAGGAGAATGCATCACGGACCAAGCGTCACAGGATGCGCCTTCCTAGGGGGAAAGAAAGAAGCTACGGAGAGTGGAACTGAAAAATAGGAGAGTTGGAGAAATATTGATCCGTTAACTTTCCTCACTTTTTTTTTTTAATTTTATATGTGTATGAATGTACTGTCTGCATGCAGGTTTGTGCACCCGTGTCGTGCAATGCCGCGGAGGTCAGAAGGGAGCGTCGGATTCCCCTGGAGCTGGAGTTAAAGACAGTTCTCAGCTGCCATGTGGGTGCTGGGGATCGAACCCGGGTCCTCTGCAAGAGCAGTAGGCGCTCTTAACCGCTAGGCCATCTCTCCAGCCCCACTTTCCTCACTTTTTAATCTTTCATTTTAATTTTCTCTTGTAACGTAAAGCCTTGAAAAGTATGCCTAGGAAAGAGTTTGATGCTGCGTTCCTTTGTGTAGAAGCCAGTCTTTGTTCGCATTCTTCACGTAGGACACTCTACACAACTGATAAAGGAGCATTGCAGCACATGCAATGAATGAAGCCAGGTTAAGAGAGAAAAAAATCATATATATATATATATATATATATATATATATATATATATCTATATATACTGTATATATATATATACATGTATATATATACATCCCTACCCATAGATTTCTCCAATATCCAGAAATAATTTTTGAAGAATTCCAAGAGGTGCTTCTATGATTACAATAAAGGATCCACCTTAGAACTGGAAACAGATCTTCTCCTCATGATGGAGTGAGTCACTTTGAAGGCTATGTGTAAAAGAGGCAACATTAGATGACGACTTCATCAGTGAGCACATGAGACTTCGGCTCACAGTTTACATATACAGTAAATGCATATGCTTAGCTTACAGCCTGCTCACTGGTTCTTCTATCATTGCTCATCCAATTCGGCCTACTCTCATATTTAAAATCATCCTAGAAATTATTTCAAACTATCGCAATTTCCTCAATAGAACTTTTAAGTAGTACATACTTTGAAAAATAAATATACCCGCTAAGTATGTTAAAGTGATTCTAATACTGGGATAATAACCTTGATTAATAAGTAAACCATGGTTCTTCTTTAAGGGAGTAACTCTAGATAAGCTGACTAGACTCCAATAGATGAACTTGCCCTGAGGGACCTCTGGATATAAATGCTTGACCAGATAGGACATAACATATATGACAGAATATCTGAAATCTGGCAGAGGGGTTAAGGAAAGGGGGAAGAGGTAGAGGATCTAAATTTAATCAAGAAATATTATATGAAATGCACAAGACTCAATAAAAATTGGAAGAAAAATAAATATAACAAGAAAAATGTACAAAGTAGTTTTTAAATTTTATTGTCTAACTAGTATGTCTTAATATACACCCCATTTATGATTTCTTATTTTGTTACAATCAATACAATTGTATTCTGAAGTCAGGTAGAACTTTGTAAGAGTCAATATACAGACACAGGGGTATTTTACAGAAAATTTATAGTGTTATGCTATTGTGATGCCTCATTAGGAATTATGTCAGTATGGAGGGACCAGCAGACAGAAAAGGAAGAATTAGCATAGGCACACAAGCAGTTTGGCATTTGTAACAAGTAACAGCCAAATAAGAGGGTTCACAACACTCGATGCTTTTTTGATTTGTCTGTTATAATGCCCATTTGTTGGTTACTAACTCTTAGGGTGACTGAGAGTGGTAAATAGAGGAAGATGCTCACATATTCGAAAGTTAAATAAACAAAACATGAGACCACACCACAGAAGCAATTTATAAAACAAGTAAAAAAAGGTCTCTTTCTTAATTTTTTATTTTAAAATTTATTCAATACTATTAAAAGTAGGTGTCGATTATGTTAATATTCTTGAGGCTTGAAAGATGGCTCAGCAATTAAGAACAATAGCTGCTGCTCCAGAAGCCTGGAGATCAGATCCTAACACCCAATGGGCAGCTCACCACTGTCTGTAACTCTAATTGAATGGGACCCAACACCTCTCCTCTCCTTGGGTACATACACATATGTCATACACATAGACGCATTCACAGGAACATAAAATCAACGCGTGTGCATGTGTTTGTACACAAATATGTCATGAATTGCTTATTTCCAAAAGATACCTAATTGACGATTTCATCATTTCAGAATAAACAGTATGCTGAAAGCCGAGGCTTCAAGTACAGGGGCATTACCTGCCACACATCCTCGTTCGCTGTCCTAAGAAACGTGGAGGTTACAGGAAAGATGAAAGTGAGTACTCAGTGTTCATTTGTTAACCAAATCTGCTGATGCAGCAGACTGGCTTGGCTCTGTTCTTGGTTATCTCAGGCCTTACATTAATAATAGATGTGGTTGGGGCTGGAGAGACGGCCTCGTGGTTAAGAGCGCCGCAAGAGCGGAGGACCCGGGTTCGATTCCCAGCTCCCACATGGCGTCTGAAAACCGTCTTTAACTCCAGTTCCAGGGGAATACAACACCCTCTTCTGACCTCCAGCAGCATTGCACGACACGGGTGCACAAACCTACCTGCAGACAGAACATTCATACACATAAAAAACAAATAAAATTTAAAAAAAAATAATAGATGTAGTAATTACATATGCAGACATTTGGAGTAGAAATGTCTAACTAAAGACCATTCAGTTACCTAACTGATAAATCATAAAGACAAATATTAACTAATGTTGTAGCAGACCTAAAATCTTACACTTACAAGACCCTGTTCACAAATGCCTTGGCCCTATGATCACATTCTCTAGGAAGGGTTGAACTGACTTTGATATTCAAGATTAAATATATATTATATACATGTGTATGACATACAGATTAATAATGTATATATGCACTGGATCTATTTAATGGTGCTCAATTGTACGTGTATTTAGTCATCCCCACTTGAGATCACAAAACCTCTCTGGGATCTTAAGGTGCCAAGGGGGAAACCCATGGACTGGGGAGGAGTTGCAGGGAACTGTAAGGACTGGGAATAATGTAAATATAATATTCCTGCATAAATCTCACTGGAAAATTTTTAATTGTTTTAAAACTTAAAAGACACATGGAGTAAGAAGGGGAAAGTTTATCTCAGCTTATTTGAGAGAAGACCTGACCCTGTTGCATTTTATCTATTTTAATGTGACTGTACAATTGCGGTTGCTTAGCCTATGGCCCTCCTGAAAATGGTCCACAATCTCCTGGGCTCCTGGAACATTCCTTTGCAGCATCTAGTCAAAGAAGTGGGTAGCCTGCAAGGAGCACCTGCGGCCATGTTCTTGACAGCCCCCAAGATTGAAAAAAATCACAAAAGACTCCTGGAGGGTGTGAGGAAATTGATCAGAAGGGTAAGCCCTCCCCGACACGTCTGTATTTTTTTCTCATTCATGAAAGAGGAGGCCTGTGTAATTAGAAAGGAGCTTTTAAACACTCCACTTTGTAAGAAAAGATTTGACCATCCAATTGTGGCAAATAACCTCACTGTCACAACACTGTTGTCAACTCACATCTTGAAGTTCTTTCCTCAGATCCCAGGTATCTCAGGAGAAAGCAACTGTTTCTCACACTACTTTGGACAGTACCTTTCTAGAGCAGAAAGTCAGATCCCTAAGTAGCTCAGCTATCACAGTCATCACTTTTCTATTCCATCTTAAACCAGCAAGTCCAATCACCATCAGTCTAAGGTTAGGGGTCCACACGTATGTGAAGAAGGGATTAGGTAGAAAAGTGAGGAAAGATAATCTGTAATGTCAGAATTTAGAAATACCTGGACATGTCAGGGATGACACTGAGGACACGTAAAGTTCCTTAAGTCACAGTTCCTCCACGTTCCTCAGTCCAATCCATGTCCATCAGGCAGTAACAATATTTCTCCATCCATCTTCTCTTCTAATTGCATTCTTTGTCTCTGATCAGTTACATGCCCTAAATTATTCACAGATATCTAATGTCTAGTTTTATAATTCTAACACCTTAGTGGCACCCTGGCCTAGATTCATGAAGTTCCATGGATTTATCACAGGATATAGGATTTATCACAGGATATAGGATAAATCCTATATTTTCTCAAATCTAGAATAGACATTTATAGTGTATAAGGACAAGGGAATATTGACATGTAATTAATTTTAACTATTATTTGCCGATTTTCTTCAGTCTGGAGATACAGAAAATGAGAGATTCCTTTCTTGGCCTGGCCTGGGATGTTTGCAGTCAACCTATGAAGAAACTCACCTTTTTGGATTTTACAAACTGTTCTACTGCCTGCAGGATGATGCAGTTAAGGTCACCACTAATCTGAAGCTCCTGGAAGACAAAATGGTCACTTACAATTGCTAAGGGAACACCTCCTGCATGTGCTTCAGAGACTCTCCTCAATGAGACCATGCGGAGGGGCTTCTTTTGTGTTTATCTTATGAAAGTGTGTTTCACTCTAATTTCTATCTTCTCTAAAATATAAAAACTGATGCTTTAGGTACATGTTTCAATTTCTCTGTTACTGTATGTTTCTATGTGCCATGTATGGTGCAAGGCAGAGCAACCATGCCACAGGGCATGTGAAATGGTCAGAAGACAAGCTTATGGAACTGATTGTCTCCTGTCATCTTAAACAAGCTCTGAGCACCAAATTCACATAGTTATCCCTGCACAGCAAGTGTCTTTGACTCCACAATCCAGCCCACTGTTTAAAGTGTTGAAGTCCAGAGAAACAACTAGATGAAGCATTAGCTCTTACTTCATATAAAATGTATCAATCCCATTAACATATACCTTTCTGAAACGTCATCAATAATAGAAGTTAGACTGGCAGATAACACATTTCATAGCTTACTTGAGTGTCCAGAAGGTTAATGATTGTGAGCAAGTGTGTAGAATCAAATCAGATAAGGGCATTGTTATAAATAAGTTCATTCACATTCCTCCAAACAAGGATATCCCCATCCATATTTTGGGATCCAGTTATTATTGATGAGCCACTTTTTCTATGTTATGACAGACAATTGCAAATACAAGCCAACTGCACTTTCTCTAAATACTATGAAATTTAGAATCATCTAAAACATGGTAGTATGCTCACAGGAAATGTCTCTATTTCCCTATAACTGCCTTGAGCCATGCTTCTCTGAATCCTTGTCATCTGGGCATTATCTTAGACACATTACTTATGACTCATTCAGTCTGGATTGACAAGGCTGCTCTAGACTAACTTCATCTCATCCTCTAATGATTTTCTACCTATACTTTCCCCTCATTCTCTGCCAGTTGAAGTCCAGGAAGTACCAGATGAGAAGTCCCTATGGAGTCTCTTCACCTTTCTTCTGCAGGAGTTCCATTTCTTTGGATGTCAGAATTGATAGAGAGTTAAGAACAATGCTGAAGTTCTGAATTCACTGCTCGTGGCATGTTACCAAACATTCCTACTGGATTAGCACTTAAAAATGAATTCCCTCTAAGCAACAACTCACCCTGCCTGTGTGTATACCTCACAGTATAACATAATTACCAGGAGAGTTTCCCCGGCTACATTACTCACATCCACTCCAAAGCTCTGCCCTTTGTGGTCTCTTTGTAGCCTCTGCTCTTGGGCCCTCATTATTTAAAAAAATTAGCTCAAAATATGGATTCTGTCTACTGGCAAGAGGAAGATGACCACTCCACTGCGTAACTCCGGAGCACCACTCTTTCTTCAGTTCTAACCCTGTTTTTTCTCTTTCTCATCTGGTTAGAGAATAGATCAAAATGATGTCTCAGTGGGTCATAGTACTTACTACAGAAGTTTGAAAAGATGAATAAGAATCTCCACGACCATTATAATAAACTGAACACTACTGTGCCAGCTTATAACCCTGCATTAAGGAGCAACAGGCAGTTCCTGAAAGCTTGCATGTCAGCTAGTGAGGTTCCACAAAGTGGCAGGTTTTTCCTTCAGTGAGAGACCCTGTCTCAGGAGAAGAATAAAGAGAGCTTTAGAGGAAGAAAACCAGCTTTCAGCTTCTTCCTATCAACCATATGGCACACAGGGACTGTGCACCAGCAAAACACACACACACACACACACACACACACACACACATGCACACATAAGGAATGACAAGCAGGTCTAGTGTTCATTGAACCCCATGAGTGATATTCTTTACTAACAAACATCATAGAGCAAGTGAAGAATAATTATCTTCATTCAGTTTAGAGAGAGATGATTGGTTAAAAGTAGCCGAGCTTGTCACCTTTCTCTAAACATCCTAGGACAAGAGTTCATTGTCGGTCAACTCTCTGCAAAAGGTATTTGGATAGCCATACTGTCATTTCAAATATATGAATTTTCAGAAATTATTAGACAAAAGAAACAATGCAATGAAATCAGTCATAGACACAGTGTTGTTTAGTTTTTGTCAATGTGACACAGATACATGCACTTGGGAAGTTGAGACCTCAGTTGAAGAATTACGTCTATTGAATTCAACTGTGGCCATCTGTGAGGCATTTTCTTGTGGTCAGGGTCACAGCAAAAGGAAAGATAACTAGAACAAACATAAAGAGAAAGAGATTGTGGAAAAGTGGGGAAATGAAGGAAAGTTAAGAAATGAATCAAATAAAAGAGTACAGCGGGTGAAATGTTCTTGAAAGACAAAGTTGGTGTACCCAAAATGTACTTAAATGTTAGACACTGATGGTTAAATATTACCCTGTCATCTCTTTTCAAGGACATTGACTCTTCACTTTTCCTTTCTTTAAACTTTTAATTGCATTAGAAACATTTATTGCCTTCATGTATTTAAGTTATATAGGTTCAGAAAGAGGCAGAACTTGGGTATTCTGCACGTCAGATTTTTTAATGCTACTTAAAAACTACTAGTTCTCATAGTTATAGAAATATCGCCCATCCAACATGATCTCTTCCTTCCTTACCACAGATGCTTTTATCTGGTCCTGCTCCTGCTTCTGAGTGTGATGACCCAGCTTTTCAGAACATAATTGAATGCCATCTCCCAAAATAACCCACTGCTCATTTACCTCTTGAAGCATGTAAAATGTCAGCTCCCTCTGATATATTACAGGTCTGTTCTTTTTTCAAAAAGCAAGAGAGTATAATAAAATATTATACTTTGTATCTAAATGTTTGCCATCAAAAACCACAAATACTATCCTGTTGCCCAACAAGCTTTCTTCTATCAATTCATGCCTCTTTCCAACACACCACATATATGGGAGATTATCAATAAATAACATTTCAATTATATGAAATACATTTATTCAAAGCAAGAATTTAAGCTTCCCATGACTCTTTGAGGGATTAAATATCTAAAGTCCCCTGCGCTATAGTAAAATTTTTCTGAGTTATATAGTTTTTAGAAAAATTGTGGAGAGTCATTTAGTAGAGAAGAGTTAGAGGTTATAGCCTAAAAGATATTTGAGATGGTATAAAAACAACATCTTCCTTAGTTGCACTTCAATGGCTCTGATAAAAATGCAAGAAAAACTAAGTTAAAAACAGAAAGATTTTGTACTACCTAATGGTTTGAGAGGGATAGAGTCTCAATAGAACCATGGGAGAAGACAGGGCCACAGCAGGACAGGCATATAGACAGGACAGCAAGCTGGATGATTACATTTTTATGAAGAACACCCAAGAGGCAAACAGGAAGAAGAGTAGGTAGGTCAGGCTATATAACCTCAAAGCCTCCTGTTGTGACAAGCTTCCTCCAGGAAGGCCCTACTTCTTGAATGTTCCAAACCTTCCCAAACATTGTCATTAGCTGAAGTCCTCAGCATTCAAACACAGGAGTGGGCAGGGGGGCATTTCTCATTCAAGCCCTCACTACTTTATTTCTAAATTAAAAAAAATTAAAACCACAATGACCATGATCATGCAACTGTCATTGCAGGATGCAATGTTGTTTCAACCTGTGAACCAATAATGTAATTCAAGTAGCAAACATATTCAAAGAAACAGAGCAATGCACACAGAAAAGCTGTAAGACTACTTTCACCATCCCTTCATAATGAAAAGCCTGAGGAAATTAGTAACAAGAAAAACCTCTACACAATAGAAGCAATGTAGGACAAACGAACTCCAACCTTATACTAAATCCAAAATCCTGTTACTTCCTCTTAAAAAGAGAATAAGTCCAGGGTGTCCATTTTTCAACTCTTCTTCAGAATAGTTCTTGAAGTCTTAACCAAAGGAATAAGTCAAGATAAATCTAGAATATTACAAATCCTTGAATCCTTGGAATGACTATATACCATGATCAATTATCTTTCCACTGATCTATTAATTTAGGTTCACAACTATCTTATTAAAAAATCTCTATTATAGGGAATTCATAACTAATCAATGATCGTTGTAAAGGTAAGATTTAATGTCTCTTATTATTTCATACCTCAATATAAGCATGATAAAAATGGAACTTAAGACCAGATGAACCAATGGATTAAAAATGGAGAAACCAATGGAGGAAAGGACAAGGTCAATTAGGTTTTTATTCCAAAAATATCACTCAGGATATATATCCTCACAATAGTGGAAGTACACACTGATGTAGGCACTATGAAGATCAGTGTGAAGGCTCCTAAAATGCTAGAAATAGTTTGCCACATGGTCTACTGGTACTACTTGTGGTATCTCTCCAAAATCCTATCACAGAGATACCTGTTCAGCCATGTTCATTGATTCTCTATTCACAGTATCCAGGCATTGGAAACAACCCAGATGTCCATCAACTGACGAATAAAAAATAAAATATGGTACATTTACACAATGGAATATTATTCCACTATTTAAAAAAGTCAAATTATGAAATTCTCCATTATTTGGATAAACCCGGAAACGATCATCTTGAATGAGACAAGAGTCAGACTCAGAAAGACAAACATCATGCTTTCTTTCATATGCAAATGTTAGCTTTCAATCTTTAGGTATGTGTGCTTAAATTGGAAAACCCATAAAGTTCTAGCCCTACAATAATACAATAAAAAGACATGAGGTCATTGACCCTTCCTGTGATAAGACATTAGCTTCCTATGAGGTATGGGGGGAAAGGTCTTTGTCACTGCAGTGACGCATGCAAGAAATAATAGTAAGAGCTATGTAGGAGATACCACATGCTTATGTTGCTGGGTATGGGGAAATTGGGCTCAAGCAAGGCTGAAAGATTCCCTGGTGGAAACAGTCTTCCAAAGTGCCAGAGGTGGCAGTCTGCTGGTTACTTGTGGGAAGTGTGACCATGCGCACTGCTCTCCCAGTAGTTAATGTAATATACAAAGACAAGCAAGATCTAATCATTGGTTCAATAGTGGTACAACTGTTACACATACTGCCAACTACTTTCTGATTGGCCTCAAGCCCAGAATGGAGCAGATGTCTGGCACTGCATGCCTGGCTGAAAATCTATAGAGATGCCCTAAGCTTCAAAAGAGATGTTTATATTTGTTTGATTAAATAAATGTGCAATATCCACCAAATCTGTTTCTCTACACATAACATACACAAACACATAAACTATTTATCAGTATCCTATAGATGTTATCAAAGACTTTTAAAGGACAAACTTCTTAGAATAAATGACTATTTCTATGGCCTGATGGTTCAAAGCTCAGAAAGCAATGAAATGCAGATATGTATATAGTCATATCTGTATATATGTAATGAGAATATATATACATATATACATTATATATATTGTAATGAATATATGCATATATTCATTACAATATACATATAATGAAAATAGCTGAAAATGAAAATACAATATACATATAATGGAAAAATATATATGACTATATATATATATATATATATATATATATATATAGTCATATATATACAGCTATTTTCCTCTGGACATAAAATATCCATCAGCCTGCATAGACAGAGGTGGTTCTCATGATCTGCAGTATAATTTACACCCTAGTCATGGCCCTGGAGTAAACCAATTAATAAAGAAATAACTCAGCTTAATACTTCCTGAGAGAGAGTTACAGGACTTTCTCCTGGAATTCCAGTATTAACTCCTCCTGTCCCAGAGCAACACCTGCCCTTAGAGAGGGTGTGCTGCTCTATAGAAGAGGTGGAAACTTAAGTGAAGACAAGCCTCCAATGGGCATCTTTCTTGATTCAGCATCCAAACTTTCTGAGACTGTTTAGAAAGGCTGTTGCCTCTGAGTAACCATGTTCCTGCAAGTGCCCCTTTACCCAGGTTCCTCTGGATCAGCTTAAACAACACATTATTTTACCAGGCTGGTATTTGGGGTTTTGAAAGTACATTTGTGTGTGTGTGTGTGTGTGTGTGTGTGTGTGTGTGTGTGTGTGTGTTTCAGTGTCCTATCTGCGGTGACTGGTCATTTGTGCATGCCTCATTCATGGAAATATAGCAATGAATAGCTGAGAAGAACAATGTACAGCAGTCTCACATCAAAGGGAATCATTCATTCTCTCGGTGACATGTGGCAAAGTCTAGTGACACTTTGTGTCAGAGTTCATGTATAGAAAGTAGGGGTGTGAAGACATAACCTCTATTGCTCAGGAGAACTGTAGAACAAGAACCTTCCTTCTTAAATGTGGAAGTGGCCCACAGCTACCACCTTTGACTGGAATGAGAAGAAGTACTCTATAAAACCTGCAGAGAAGAAGCTAACACATTCTGATTCCCTAGAGTCTTCTGTTAGTTGCTTGCGGTCAATAAAGACATTCAATTTTAACTCTAGAGAAGAAAGTAGAAAAAGGCATGCAGATGCGGGTCTTAAACAGATTTCACAATTTATTTGAAGGAAAACAGCATTTTAAAGAAAAACATATTACTGGTAGTGTTTTCTTTCTTAACAATATTTCCAAGAAAAATGAATTAGTACCAACCATAAATTTGATTTTATGAAATGAAAAGTCTAGATACTTAACCTGCTTGACCTCATTTTACATTGTGACAATCCTTACTGGGACTTTTACATGTCTTGTGCATGTTCTCATACAGCTGTGAGTTAACATGTGTCTGTGCCTTGTTGTGCGTGGAAGATCCTTTTCCCTGCAGTCATCCTCTGTCTCTTGCTCTTCTGATCTTTCACTTACCTCTTCCACAATGATCCCTGAGGTTTTGGAGGAAGGGGTGCTATAGACACCCCATTTGGGGCAGAGGATGCTGCTGTCTCTTATTCTCTGTTCCTTGAGCATTGGTAGGTCTCTATGTTAGCCATGGTCTGCTGCAGAAAGAAGCTCCTCTGGTGAGGGTTGAGAGATGCCAAATCCTAGTGCAGGAAGCTAAGGTGAGCATGAAGTTCCACCCCTTCCTGAGGGGCTATTGGCAGCTGATCTCTGTTGGGAGAAGTAGAATAGGTTTCCTTTAAGGGGATAGCCCCAGGAGGTACTTCAATGGACGGTCACATGCTCAATGCATATGGGAAGCACAAATTGGGCTTGATGGATTTTTAAAAGACATAAACACAAGTTGAGTAAGTAAGGAAATGCAATGAAGAAGAAAGGTTTGGGAGAAGGGGAGAAATATAATCAACACACGTAGGATGACGTTCTCCAAGAATTAATTCAAAGATTAAAATATTGCGAATATCCTTCAGATACTGAATAAAAAGAATGTATACATATTATATATCAGGAATTAAATAAATTTAGAAAACTGTCAATATTTTATAAAATATAAACTGGGAATATAAATCACCTGAAGATTTCATTTTTACAGGTAAAATATTGATGCTCTCCTGTGTTGTAGACAATTTTGGAGCATATTTAGTCATTTTAAGTATTAGTGTTTATTTTTCCATGCATAAATTTTTGCCAGGTCCGAAGATCTTTTTGGGTTTTTTTGTTATATTTTCACCCTAGTATTGGTAATATTAAACAGACTTTTGGCTTGATTCATACATGATGGTCCATCCTCTTCAGAGTATAAATAAATGGTATGCTAGAGGTCCTAATGAAACTACCATTAATCATTGACAACAATTTCAAAGTCATCTGGTATACAGAGCTTGGAAAGTAGAAAATGAAATTCCCAACTAGAGCTAGCCTGCCATCAAGGACAATGTGCTGTTCTTTACTTTGAATCACAATGGACCCTGTCTGCATAGTCTTGTATAACAAGATCTCACAAATGTGTCGATGGGACAGGTGGGGGGATGCAAAGTCTACAGCACTGTCATGCTGCTACTCCAAACTTCTCACAAATGAAAACATTAAAATATCTGAAGAGAATGACATAAACGACCTGGCTGAGATTTAAATTGATCTCCAAATATTTGCTAAATATAGAGCTACTTCCAATAACAATACAAAAATGCAGGAAAGCAGACAATTTTCAAAGTAGAAATCTGCGGGGAACATTACTCAACTAATGGTTGGAAGGGTGGCTCATCAGTTAAGAGCCTTTGCTGCTCTCGCAGAGGACTGAGTTTGGGTACTGGAACCAACATCTACCTGCTGACAAGTGCCTGTAGCTTTGGTCCCACGGAGTTTGACTCCTTCTGTCTTTCTTCTGCACTCACATGCATGTGCATTAACATACACACACACACACACACACACACACACACGCATACAGATTGGTTTTTGATCTTAAAAAATTTAGTTAAATGAACACAGCGGAAGATAATTATTTCTCCGCTGGCAAAAACATACTACCAAGTTATGCAAAAGAAGGCACTTAGGCATGTGAAGCTCCCTGAGAGATGATGATTCTTCATGAGAACAGATCTCAGAGTCTTCTTGCTTTTAACTGCTGCTGTTGCTGGAGACAAATCTGCAACTGATCCAGGGGGGTTTGTGTGAAGTCGTCACTGCCATTTACCCTTCTCAGACCACTTTAGTCAGGCGGTCACATCGTCTCCAGAAATCAAGGACCAAGTTTCAGCCAGGCTCACTGAATTTGTAAGTAACCCTCTGATTTCCTTCTTTCCAAAAGGGACCCTGACGCCAATGGTTTGGATATTATTATAACTTAAAGGAGAAGAAAGAACCATAGAATAAATTTCAAATACTGCATCTTCACAGGGAAAGGAAAGAAGCTATTAAAGAGGAACAAAAGAATGGGACATCTGGAAAAAGATTTGCTATTAATGCAATGATTTTTCTTTGCTCAGTATAGATGATTCATTTTAGTTTTCTCTTGTGACAAAAGGACCTGAATTCTAGCCTAGCGGTTAAGAGTGCCTACTGCTCTTGCAGAGGACCCGGGTTCGATCCCCAGCACCCACATGGCGGATGAAAACCGTCTGTAACTCCAATTCCAGGAGAGCTCCAGTTCCACGGAAATCCGAGACCCTCTTCTGACCTCCGCGGCATTGCACGACATGGGTGCACAAACCTCATGCAAACAGTACATTCATACACATACAAAAAATAAATAAATAAAAAATTTAAAAAAATCCTTTATAAAAAAAAAAGAATTTGATACTTTGCTCCTTTATGTACACACCAGTTGTTCTTTGAATTCTTCACTTAGGACACTAGGCATCAAATAAAGAAAACTTGTATTGAAGGAATTGCAGAGATTGAAGCTAAGTCAGGAGGAGAAACATAATATTATTACTCAGAATTCATGTCATGCTGGAAATACTTTTTGAAGAATTGTAAGATGTGTGTCTATAATTAGAATAAATATGGGGCTGGAGAGATGGCCTAGCGGTTAAGAGCGCCAACGGTTCTTGCAGAGGACTCGGGTTCGATCCCCAGCCCCCACATGGCGGCTGAGAACCGTCTGTAACTCCAATTCCAGGAGAACTCCAGTTCCAGGGGAATCCGACACCCTCTTCTGACCTCCGCGGCATTGCACAACACGGGTGCACAGACCTACATGCAGACAGTGCATTCATACACACACACAAAAAAAATCAATTAAATTTTAAAAAGAATAAATAATCCACTTTAGAACTGAAACAAACCTTCTCTTCATGATGGAGCCACTTAACAAGCTGTGTGTGAAAAAGACAATAGATAAGGACTTCATCAAGGGGCCAGGTGAGGATATGGCTCCCAGTTCATAGTAAATATATATTCTTAGTAGAAAAGTTACTTTTTTTTTTCCTTTTTGTTACTTTGTATTGTTTGAGACAAGATCTTCCTGTAACCCCAGCTGGACTGGAACTTGCTATGTCAACAAAACTGGTATCAGTCTCAGAGAGTTTCCTGCCTCTATCTCCCAATTGCTGGAATTAGAGACATTTACCATCACATCTAGTCACTCAATGGATTTTCTACCATCACCCTTCCAATTGTGTCTACATTCTTATTCAAAATCATCCTAGCAATTCCTTCAAACTATCATAATTTCCTCAATAATAGTTTTAAATAATAAATGTTTTGAATAATAAGCATATCCATTAAATACCTGGAAATAGATATAATCATTAAAGTTAAATAATAACCTACTGATTAATACACAAATAGTTTTATTTTTATTCAACAAATATTTACTGAATACCTAGTTATACCACGTGATTTCAGACTGGAGGTACAACTGTGCAAAACACACAGCCCTTGCCCTGAGAGAGCTGACATTCAAAAGAAACACAATGAATAAACAAGAAGCAACCAGGAGGTGGTAAGTCCCTTAAATGCCCACAAAATTGGGAATGGAACACAGAATCTGGCAGCTAAGGGTGAGCAGATACTAATTCCACAAAATCAGAAAAATCAGTCTTTGATGCTAGCAATTCAGCAAGGGCTGCACGAAAGGGCCGGAATATAGAAGTCGCTGGCAGGCTTGAGGTAGAATCAAGAAGCTGGGGGACTGACAGGATCCCACAGGCCCTTGAGATATAGGTAGAACTTTGACTTTCTATGGGGGGGGAGGTGGTAATACCATCCTGGAACCTCTGGAGTCCTTCCCTGGGAACTATCTGTGTTGCTTGGTGGCAGAGCACTTATCTGGTATGGGATCTTGTGCTTCATCCACAAGACAGCCTGTTTGCTGTCCTCAGAGTACTAATCTTCTTCCTCAGTGCCAAGTCTGTCTCCAGAGGACAATGAGTCTGGGAGGATCACATCCTGCTCCCTCCAGGAGCTCAACTAGCAAATACAGTAAATGGACAGGAGGCACCCACCACTCACCACCACCTTCAGACCCAAAAGGTGACTTTCCTTCTGTTATTTTAAGATTTAGTGCATGAATTTCCTCATTTTGGTTGTTTTATTTGTGGTTTTTGGTATCTGGGTTCTTATCAGTGTGTCAGTATTTTTATTTTTGATTAATTACCTAATTGCTTAATATTTCTTAACATATGATACCCTGTTTAGGACTGTTTATTTTGTTACAATTGATACAATTGCCTTCTGAATTTACAAAGAAGTTGGTGAGGTACAATTGTATAGATTGAAAGGCGTTTGACAGAATAGTTATACTGTTATGATATAATTATACCTCATTGGGGACTATGTCAGTTTGGACCAACAAACATGAAAGACAGTACTCATAACACTTAACACTTTATAATTTGCTGATTTAATGCCTATTTATCAATTAAAATCTTTTAGGAAGGTTGGGACCAATAAACAGAGGACAAGGCTGGGATGTTAGAAAGATAGATGAACATAAACATGACCACATATACAATTATTTTTTGCTTTCTTTATTTTTTATTTGACCAATTGGTACACATAGGCAATAAACATAAGGTGTATCCATGTAAACCCAATTAGTAAGCATTTGAGTTCACTTTTTATACAACTCATGGTCCCCAGGTCCAGTGAGAGAGGTTTTCTTACACAAACATGGTGATAAAAGTCCAGTATGATTTTGCTGTGATCTCACAATTCACCCCCTTCCTTGGCCCTTACAATCTGATTCCCCCCTCTTCCACAAGAGTCTCTGGGCTTTGGAGGGGAGGCAGAGAGAGAGAGAGAGAGAGAGGAAGACCCTTTTTTTTTTCCTCTGAGGTGTCACATCAAACTCTTGGGTCTGTTCAATTTCTGTTTGCAATGGACTGGTGGGTCATTCGTGAGTCTCCTTTTAATTCTACTAATAAAACACAAATATAAACAAATATTAATCATTATAACAAGTTATGCTATGGGCGCAAAAACATATGCTTGGATGGTATCTCAGTCCGGGGCATTATAGCTCATTGACAAAGGGATGGCAATAGATTTCTAATGTGGCCTATAAAGTCTCCTGCCACTAGGGGGCACCAAGGCTGCACTATCAGCTGTGTATCCTACTCCTCCAGGAAGCAGCCCATAGATCCAATTGGCATTTTTAACTTATGAAAGATAAGTAAATTGGCCTCTTTCAATAATTCTTTAATTTTAACATTACACAGTGCTTATCAGACAAAAACTCTGCATAGAACTAGGGAAATGGGCAGCAGGCCTCAACCCTAGATAAGAAACTATTGGCAGGCATGCTGACTAGATTCCAGTGGATAAATTTACCCCAAGGGACACCTGGATAGAAATGCTTGACAGATAAAACTTAATATATATGAAAGAATACCTGAAGTCTGGTGGAGGGAACTATGGGGGTTGAAAGGTCTAAGTTAGATTAGGATGTACCATACGAAGTACACAAAAACTTAATAAAAAATTGGAGGATTTTTTTTTAATTAAAAGTATGTCTCAATTATATTAGTATACTGGAGGCTGAAGAAACAGCTCAGCAGTTAAGAGAATTTGTAGATCTAGGAGAGGACTGGAGATTGGATCCCAGCACTCACACTGGGAAGACTATAGATGTTGGCAACTTCATCTCCAGGGGCTCCAACATGGTTTTAGTCTTTGGAAACCCCAACTCCCATGGCACATGCACACCCACACACACAAACACACACACACACACACAGACACACACACACACGTGCACATGAAATAAAACCATATGTATATATATATATATATTTGATCATATATTACAATATATCAAGGTGATAATCCATTTAATATTCCATCATTTCAGAATAAACAATATACCCAGGACCTGGAGTTCAATAACAAGATTCCCAACTGCCACACATCTTCCCTTCCTGTTCCAGAAAATGAGGAACAAGCACACACAGCAGATAAAGGTGTGTTTTCAGTCTTCATTTCTGTTTTTAACCAAACCTATCAAAGCGGTAGGCTGGCTTTATTGTGCAGTTGGTCATCATGGGCAGTGCAGTAATAACAGGTGTGGCAATTACACATTCAGACATGTGGAGGAGGAATGAGAAAGCAACAGATATTCCATTACATAATTGTTAAATTATAAGTGAAATCAAAAGCTAAGTGGTATTATAGCAGATCTATGAATATTCTGCACAGAGGACTTATTCACAAATGCGCTTACACTGCTGAATTTAATCCTCATCAATGTTCTGTATCACCTGGTCCTCTCCTGCATTTTTCCACTTTCTACAACCTGTATTCTCTATAAAATAATGTATTGAATGCACTTAGTGTAACAAAAGGAAGCTGATTTTTTTTTTTATCCTGAGTAGAAATTGCTTGTATCTAACTGTGTTTTATTTTACCTATTTTAATGTGATTGTTCAACTATGGTTGCTTAGCCCACAGTCATACTGAAACTGCTACACTCTTTACAGGGGGCTTGGGCCAATCCTTTGCAACATCTAGTGGAAGATATGGGTACTCTACAAGGAATGTCTGCAGCTCTGCTCTCTAATGCCATTCACATTCAAGAAAACCAAAATGGACTCCTGGAGGGCATGAGGAAGATAATCATAAGGGTGAGCCCTCCTTTACAATTCTGTGTATGTCCATCCACAAATGAGGTGACCTGTGTAATGATAAAGGACTTTTTAAATATTCCACTTTGTAAGAAAAGATTTGACCATCCAGTTATGACAACAGCATCACTGCTAAGGCATTGCTGTCAACTTCCATCCCAAAGTGCTTTACTCAGAATCTCACATCCCAGGGACCTCAGGAGAAAACATCTTCTCACACTGTTTTACGAAGTACCTTTCTGGAGCAGAAATTTGGGTCCCTTAGGAGCTCAGCTATCACAGTCAATACTTTTCTATTCCATCTTAAATCAGCAAGTCCAATCAGTCTAAAGTTTGGGGTGCAGAAGGTACGTGCAGAAGGGATCTGGTGGAAAGCGATAAAGGGTAATGTTGCAGTGTCAGACTCTATAAATACCTGGACAAGTCAAGGACAATACTGAGGACATGTAAAGTTCCTTACATGAGAAATTTGACACCAGTTCCTCTATGGTCCTCAGTCCAATCCATGTGTATCAAGCAGTGATAATGATTCTCCATCTGTCTTCTCTTGAAATTGTATTCTTTGTCTGGGATAAGTTACATGTCCAAATATATACACATGTATCTAATGTCTTGTTTTACATTTCTAATACTTTACAGATACCCTAACTGAGATTCATGAAAATTCATGGGTTTAGAAATTTTACAATCATAACTTTTCTCAAATCTGAAACAGGCATTAAAAATGAATAAGGATAAAGGAATACTGATATATAACTAATAATAAACTATTTTTGTTGGTTTGATTAAGGTTTAAGACAAAGAAAATAAGAACTACCTTGCCTAGTCTGAACTTGAATTCTTTTTTAAAAATTTTTTATTTATTAATTATTTTTTATGTGTATGAGTATACCGTCTGCATGTAGCTTGGTGCATCCCATGTCATGCAATGCTCCGGAGGTCAGAGGAGGACGTCAGATTTCCCTGGAACTGAAGTTAAAGACGGTTCTAGCTGCCATGTGGGTGCTGGGAATCGAACCCAGGTCCTCTGCAAAAGCAGTTGGTGTTCTTAACTGCTGAGCCATCTCTCCAGCCCCTGGACTTGAATTCTTGCAGTTAGACACTGATACACTCACCTTTTTAAGCCTTTTATATCTTGCTCCAATGCCTGATGAAGGACTCAGAAATGGCCACCATCATCTGAAACATTCAAAGTGCCAAATGGACCATTGAAGTCAGTCCCTGTCAACATCATCCACTCCTGCTTCTTGGATACTCTTTGATGATATCATGTGGACTACTTTCTTTTAAATTTTCAACTTGGGACTGCATGCTCCATTCTTCTTTGTCTCTTTTTCTAAAATAAAAACTGATGCTTTAGGTAATTATTTTATTTTATTGATTAGTGTGTGTGTGCGTGTGTGTGATGTGTGCGTGTGAGAGAGATGTCTGTGTGCCACAGAACACACATTGTCATGGGACACATGTAGAGGTCAGAGGACTGCCTTGCGAATTTTATTTTCTCCTTTGTCCTTTAAGTGGATGGAGAGGATCAAATTCGCACAGTCTTACTTTTGCAGCATGATCTTTTGATCCAGTAAGCCATCCCACTGGCCTTAAACTGACTCCGAAAAGTTAAAGTCTCAAGAAACAACTAATCAAAATTACTTTTGTTCATTTCATGTAAAATCTATCAATACCATTGAAATGGTTCTTTCAAAACCATCACAAATAGCCAGTGTTAAACTCAACACATTTTATAAGATACTTTAGAATCAGAGAATGTTAATGTGTATCAAGTGTATAGAATCAGTGATATTACTAAAAATCAGTTCCTCTATATTCCCCAAATATGGAAATTAGTTTTTTGTTGGAAATTTCAAGATATACTATGAAACTACGCTGCTTTTGATAAGCCATTTTAGTGTTATTACTAACAAGGCAACTACAATGCAACTGCATTATCCTTGAGTATTGTGAAAGTTTGAAAAGTCTGTCATGTGATAGGATATACAGGAAATGTCAAGACTTCCCTACAACAGTCTTGAGCCATGCTCCTCTGAATGTCTATCTCCTTGGCATCATCTTAAACACATTCCTCATGTTTCATTCAGTCTGGATTAACAAGGTTGCTCAACATTATTTTCCACTTCATCTCATATTCTAATTATTTAGTATCTACAACTGTTCCTCATCCCCAGGTGTTTGAAGGGCAGGAAGGAAGAAATTAGGAGAGGGTCCTCTGATGTTTCCTCTCCTTTCTTATGCTTGGAGCTTTGCTCTTTGGCTATCAGAATTAAGAACATTGCTGGAGTTCTGACTTCACTGACTGTGACATGATATCAAAGTTTCATTGTAGACTAACACTCAAAGTGAATTTCTTCTAAGTGACATGTGCCTGTCAGGGGCACCCCAGAGAGTTCCTAAGTCATAGTCCCCTCCAGGGTCTATATCTCTGCACTTTAATATCTTTACCAGAAGAATTTCCCTGGTTACATTCTCCTGTGTACTCCACTGCTCTGGCATCTGTGATTCCCTTTACAGTCTCTGCTTTTATGTCCTTGACACAAAAATGTAGCTCCTCTGTGAGATCTAGGCCAGCCTGCTATGCATAGTGAATTCTGGGCCAGTTGGGACTACAGGGAGACCCTGTTTCAAAAAAAAGTAGTTCGAAGTAGGTTTTCTGCCAACTGATACAGAGAAAGTGCATACAAGATGAGCGTTTCACTGAAGTAACTCTGGATCACCACTGACAACTTCCTGTGTTCTAAAGCTAGTTTCTCTCTTGCTTATCTACATACAGGACAGATCAGAAAGTGAAATTCTGGCCACTGTGGTGATTTTTCAGTGGGTAACTGCACTAACTGCACAAGCATGAGGGTGTGACTTTGAATCTCCAGAACTCACAATCACAAACTGAGATGACTCTGAAGTTGTAATCCCAGCACTGGGAGGCAGAACAAGCAGATCCTGGGAGGCAAGCTTCTTATTCAGAGAGAGATGCTGTCTCAAAGCAATACAGAAGAGAACTGTAGAGGAAGGCACCTAGCCTCCTCTTGTGATCTCTGTATGTACACACAGGGGTAGGTGTACTCACACACTCATGTGCATGCAACACACACACACACACACACACACACACACACACACTTACTAAAGGAAAGAAAGTCATATTGTAAAATTCATGAACATACACTGACCTGAAGAATGTCATGTAATTCTGGCATTCATTGACCCCCAGAGTAATGTTCTTTATTAACAATCATCTTAGAGGAAACAAAGCAGCATATTCTTCATTCAGTTTGGAGAGAAATGATGGGCTGAGAGTCTGTCACCTGCCTCTAAGTATCCTAGGATGAGGGTTTGTCTTAATGTCAAATCTCCTTAAAAGGCATTTGGATGGCCACACTCTACAGATGTATGGTAGATTTTGCAGAAACTACTACACAGTGAGAGACAAGTGAACTAAAGTTACCAAAGATATGAAACAGATGTGGGTACACTAAAGAGAAAGGGATGGTAGAACAGGGGGAAACACAGGAAAAATAACAAAACAATAAACACATAACAGATGGAGTATGCCAACTGCAATTGTGTCAAAGCAGTAAATTCAGTATAATATACACATACTTTTAGTGCCAGATGCTAATTGGAAAATGTTATCCCATGATCTCTTCTCTCCTTTCCTGTTTTACAATTTTTACATTGCTTTAGACATATTTCTTGCCTTAAACTATATACTTCCTATTGTTTCTAAAATTGTTTTATGGCTAATTTTTTGCTTTAGGACATATGACACAGCTTATGAATATTATATGAATGCTTACTGAAATTTGTGTTAAAAAAAATCAAAACTAAAGTGGAGAAAGCTATTTTGGGAGGCAAATGCCACAGATGTCTGGTGGAACACCTGTTTGCAACCACCTTGCCTTCTAAGGCACCTGCAGTAAACTCTGTTAAAAAATATCCTAATCCCTGCCCTAAATGTCTGTCTCCTCAAACAAGCCTTCAGAAGGAGTCTCCTTCTGTGGTCTTTTTTTTTCACATAAGTTTATTTTTATTTTTTTAACAAATCTGGACCCATGACCCTACCCCACTAGAGCTCATGCATTCTGCCAAACATGCTTTTCATCTCTTTCTCAGTCTTTCTCAATATTCTCCATGAGGAAGTTGACTGTTTTGAGCAGAGGTTCACTGTTTCAGTCAGTTCTTCAATGCAGTCCTTTCGGTTGTTGTTGTTGTTGTTCTTGTTGTTTCCAATATGCATCACTCCCACCTGCTTTGGACAAAAGCTCAGGGGGCCATACACAAGAAATACTTACAATTAGGTAATTGGCACTAGCATCCACAGATGAGGGATACCATTCGTCGTTTGTTTTTCTGTGACTGTGTTACTTCACTCAGCATGATGTCCTCTAGCTCCAGCCATTTTCCTGCAAAGCTCATGATGTCGTCTTTCTTTACTGCTGCATCGAAATCCATTGTGGAAATGACCACCTTTTCTCTATACCCTCATCAGTTGAGGGATTTGAGTTGGTTCAGTCCCTGCTATTGTGAAGAGAGCTGAAATAACATGGCTGTTGTATTAATATCTGCGTGGGTGTGAGTCTTGAGGGTACATGCCCAGGAGTGGTATGGCTGGGATCAGGTGGCCAAGTTCATTCCAAGTCTTCCAAGGGTTCTCCACACTGCTTTCCATAGTGGTGATGAGTCCCTTCCAACAGCAGTGGATGAGTGTTCCCCTTTCCCCAACCTCTCCAGACTTGGTATCATTTGTTTTTCTTTGATCATAGCCATCTTATTGGGTAAGATGATAACCTTAAAGTGGTTTGATTTGCATTTCCTTAATGATTCGTGATGTTGAACACTTCTAAGGTGTTTCTCAGCCATCTCTAATTCCTTCACTTGTGAAGTCTCTTTAGTCTTTGCTCATCTATTGAGTGGGTCATTTGTTTTCATTTTTCTTTGTTTTTTTTGAGTAGTTTTATATTCTGGAAATCAATGCTTGTCAGATTTATCTCGTGGTGAATGTTTCCTCCCACTCTGTGGGATTTCTCTTTCACTTCCTTGATTGTTTCTTTTGAATGTACAGAACTTTTGAGTAAATGAGGTCCCATTGTCAATTGTCAAACCTTAATTTTGACGCTGCTGCTGTCTGATTTAGGGAAGGCTTTTCCTATGCCATGTCTTGTAGTCTGCTGCCAACTTTTTTCTATCACCTTCAGAGTTGGGGTTTCATGTTGAGGTCTTTGATCCATCTGGAGTTGATTTTGTACAGGGAGAGAGGTGGGGTTGAATTCATTCTTCTACAAGTGATGATCCAGTTCTGCCACACATCACTTGCTGAAGCGGCTGTCTTTCTCCATTGGTTGCTTCTTGGTCCCCTTGCAAATATGAGATGACTGGCTGAAATGTATGTGCTCAGATTTGATCTTCGGTTTGTTCCATTGGTCAACAGGTCTGTTTCTGTTGCCATACCAGGTGTTTTTTATGACTATAGCCCTATTTAAAGTTTGAAGTCTGGATAGAGATTCCCCTCTGTGTAGCACTTTTCCCACTCAGGGTTGTTTTGGCTTATTCAAGAGTCCTTTTGTTTTTTCAAATGACTGTTAAGGACTTTTGTTTTCCCAAGCCTGTGAAGAAACTCATTGGGGATTTTGATTGGAAATTTGTGTTAATCTATACAAGAGTTTCAGTCAAATGGACATTGTTACAATGTTATATTTTCCCAATCCATGAGGCATGGGAGGTTTTCTCCATCTCTGATGTCTTCTTCAATATCTTTCTTTAAAGGTTATTAAAAAAATTTGTTGTAGAGATCCGTTGTGTCTTGGTTCGGTTTTGTTCCTAGGTATTTATTGTTTTTGAGGCTTATTGTGGTGGGAAGGTCTCCTTGAATTCCTGCTTCAGGTGCTTGTTGTTGGTGAAAAGAAAGGGCTACAATGGATTGTGTCTAGGTTAATTTTGTTTGCAATATTCTGTTGCGAGTTTCTATTCATTTCTAGGATTTTCTGGTGGGAGTTTTTAGCATCCCTTAGGTAAACCAAACATATCATCAGCCAAATAGGGTAGCTTGACTTCCCTTTCCAATTAGTAACTTTCCTTTTTAATTCCTTTTATTCTTAGGCCTTTTTTTTGACATTTTTTTTTCGTTTCTTTTTTATTTTTTTTTTTTTTTTTTTTTTTCTTTTTTTTTTTCTTTTTCTTTTTTTTTTTCTTTTATTTCCTTATGCCTATGCCTAGCCAGTTTCCCTGATATGAAGAGGAGTGGGTGACAGGGGCTAGCCTGTGCGTTCCTACCTTTAAAGGGAATGTTTTGGTCATTTCACCCATTTAGGATGTATAATGGCTGTGGGTTTCCTGTAAATAGCTTTGATTATGTTGAGGAATGATCCCGCCAATCCACAATTCCGTCAAGGACATTAAAACTTGAAGAGGATGCTGGATTTTTGTCAAGCTTTTTCCATGTCCATTAGATGATGGTGTGGTTTTTTAGCTGTAATGTTAGATCATTCACTTGTGCTCTTTCTGTTTTTCTAATGTATAGCACCCAGGGGCTATAAATTTCCCTCTTAGGACTGCTTTTTAAGGTATCTCCACAGGTTTTTTGTGTTGTATTTTCATTGTATCAGTTGCCGGAATGCTTTTAATTTCTTTTTTTTCTTCCGTGACCCTTCATCCATTCAAAGAGTGTATTGTTTAGTCTTCCATGTGTTCTTGTAGCAGTAGGGCTTATCACTAGTGTTGGTGGGTTGAGCTTTATTGATTACGGGTCCTGATAGAATGATTGAAATTATTTCAATTTTTTTTTGTATTTTTGTGTAGTTTCCTTCCTGTGTCCCAGTATGTGGTCAAGTTTGGAGAATGTTCCATGTGGGTGACTGAGGTAGAAAGCGTATTCTCTGGTAATTAGGGTGAAATATTGGTATAGATTCTATGAGGTCCATTTGGTTCTTCATACGTTGCAGTTTCCAGATGTCTCTTGTTTATTTACTTTGTCCTGTTGACCTATCCAAAGACTTAGCGGGGTAGTGAAGTCCCACTATTGTAGGTGACTGGGGTGTGAGTGTTGTGATTGTGGTCCTGGAGAGTTGTACTTTATAAGTTTTGGTGCCCAGGAATTTGGGGGCCATTATATTCTGATGTGCAGTCTTCTGTGTGAATTGTTCCTTGGTTAAAAATGTATCCTGGGCCCTGCTTTGTCTCTTCTGATCGTTACTTTGAAGTCTATGTTTTTCTGATATTAAAATAACCACACAACCCTTGCTTCTCTTTTTGGCATCATTTGCCTTGGAATATTTTTTTTCATCCTTTCACTTTAAGGTGTGTCCTAGTCCTTGAAGGTAAGGGACGTGTTTCTTGCACATATTATAGGTTTTTGTTTTTTTTTTTTTCCAATCCAATCTCCAGTCTATGTCTTTTGATTGGGAAATTTAGTCATTAAAATTTAAGGGTTAGACTGGAATATAGGTCTTGTGTGCGTCCTCTTTTGCCTTGTTATCCATTTGTGGATTGGGTTTAGGTCTGTTCTACTTCTGTAGCTCTGATTTTATTGATTTCTCTTTATCTGGGAAACCTGGGGATGGTTTGCGCCTTTCTTTTGTCTTTTGATTATTGCGTTTGAGGTATTCTCTGAAGGGTTTGTTCTGCCTGGACATGTATGTCTTTCTATTGTTTATGGTCAATGGAAGGTTTTTTTCTCTCCCTCAATGTATAATGGACTATTTTTTGCTGGGTACAGTAAGCTGGGTTGGCATCTATTGTCCTTTAACAGGGGACAATGCTTGTTGCTCCATGTTCTTCTTGCGTTTCATAGTTTGCACTGAGAAGTCAGTTGTAATTCTGATAGTTTTCCCCTTATAGGGTCACTTGTTGTTTTTCTTGTGGCTTTAAGGATTTCATCTGTTGTTTTGGGGTCTAGCTATTTAACTCATAATGTGGCGTGGAGAATTTTTTCTGATCTTGTCTGTTTAGAGTTTCTGTGCTCTTGTAGTTGTATTGGTTGTCGTTTATTAGTTTTCGGGAAGTTGTTTGTCTATTATTTGTTGAAGATCTGATCATACCATTCTCTTGGGATTTTACTCCTTCCTCTCATCTATGATGCAGCAGTTTGATATTTATTCAGTGGTCCCACAGTTCCTGGTTGTTCCCACTTTGTGCTGTTTAACAATTTTTCATCAAGCTTTACTTGAGGTTTTTAGTTGTTCTGTGTTATCTTCCAGGTCTGATATTCTTTGTTCTGCTTCCTCCATTCTGCTTCTGAGGCTTTTTCCACTCCTTTCCTCTTGATTGGATGAGTGTTTGATTTCCTTTTACATTTCCTCTTCTGATTTCTTTAGTATTTCTACTTCTTTTTGGAGCTTCTCAATCTCTTCCTATAGCACTTTGCTTCGGTGGTTGGTTTCCTTATCTTTTTTAGCCTGGGATCTTTCAATGTTTCCAGTTCCTTCTGGAGTTTGTCATTCTTTCTCTCTAGGTCCTTCTTGAGTTCTTCATTCTCTTTTCTTAGTTCTTTGATTTGCTCTTTATAATGTTGTAGTTCTTTAAATATGTTCCCAATTGTGTTTCTGATAGCTGTGTCCTGGGCCATCCCCATGGGGATCCCACTGTAGGAATCTTCCATAGGGTTGGTAGAGCTTTATGCAGGATTATCCTGCCCCTTTCCTGTGTTGTCTCTTCTTCGTGTACCTTGCGTATGAGCTTCTCCTTGCCTGTATTCCAATGTAGGTCCTAAATGCCTCTTCACTGTGTTGAATGCTTGCTTTGCTTTGCTTACCTCCTTCAGATGCCTTTGTAATCTCAGTTGGGGGGGGGCACCGACTGTGGGCAGGCTCTTTAGCTGGCACCCCAGCACCTGTGCTTACCTGAGCTGGTCTTAGGAGATCTCTGATCAAGACTCACACAACCCTACCTTTAATACCAGCTGGGAGGATAACTCCGCCCCCACAGCCACAAAAGCCAACCAAGCCAAAGACAACTGGATTAATGAATTAACTAGATGAAATCAGTCAACAATCAGCCTTGCTGAAGCACTCAGCTGCTGTCCACCTACCTGCGCTTGCCTAAGCTGGTCTCGGGAGATCTCCTCCTTCTGTGGTCTTAGGGCACGCAAACACCTGTGCTGATAATCACGTAGGCTGTAACTTAAAAATAATGACATCTTTTAACAGAAAGAAAGAAAGAAAGAAAGAAAGAAAGAAAGAAAGAAAGAAAGAAAGGAAGAAAGAAAAAATCCCTCAACTCAGGTGATAGATATGTAGAAGCAATACAAGTTGGAGAGAACAACAACAAAAGAACGGGGGTGGGGGGGAGACTGAAATGGTGAAGTTCTCCCCCAAACAATAAGGTTCTGCTTTGGGAAAAAAAAACTCTGGAAAGACTCGGAAAAAGATGTAAGACATGTATGGCAGAGTGCAGGTACTCAGGCAGAGTGGGGGGTATGGAAAGGGAAGTGACTCTAAGGTCGATTGAGAAATGATGTATGATGTATGGAAATAGTTTAATAACCATAATAAATTTTTAAAAATTTTAAAAAGAAAAATTTCCAGGAACTATTTGTATACTGAAATAGATAAGTGTTTAGAAGTATAAAATGAACATTGTATAAAATGAACATTATATATCTGTTTACATATCCATGCATATTTGTATTTATAAATACAAAATGTTGGAAATCATTTTAATAAAGTTGCTTATCATCTAAGCATAAAAAAAGAATAACAGATGGTACTTATAATAACTGTACAGGAACCAAACTTGGGGCTCCAGTTCTTTAGGAGGGAACTCACTAGAGTCCACCAATGTGAAGAAAATTTCTTGATTTCTCCATGTGTTTCATAGGGCCTTCCTTTTGCCTGCCTGTTTCCCATGATGCACCCATTCCAAAGAAAATGTGCCCATTTCTTTCTTCCTTATGGATTCCCAAATATGATTACATCTAAAGTGCTTCAGCCATAATAAAAATAATATCAGTAATTACTGAAGCAGAAATGATAATATTCTAAAATATGCTGTTCTTATAGACTGGCAAACCATGCATTATTTGTAATATAAATGTTAAATAAGAAATAAGAACTTTGTCTTTCATTACATTCTGCTGAAGTTATTGTGAAACAAGATTGCATAAATATGAATATGCTTTAGTAATATAATACAATAAGATATCTTATTCAATAAACATCAAAGGTGAATGAAAGCAAGCACTACTGGGGGAAATGTGAACTGCTGCAGCCACTATGGAAATCCAACTGAAAATATCCCTGCAATCCTATGTTGCTGTACTATTCCTGGGCATTTACCTAAAGGTCTCTATAGTGTACAAGAGAGATACTCACACATCCATGTACATTTTTTCATTGCTGTGTTGTCCTTCATTTTCTTGACAGCCCCATTCTGAGTAAAGTGAGACAGAATGGTAAGGAGTAAGGCACTTTTGCAGCCAGATGTCACTTGATTCTGCTGAGGGAGGCTACCACCAGTGGCTTCTCCCTGGGAAACTAGCACCTTTCACTGTTACCAGCTGGCTGCAGAAATGTTTATTCTGTCACCAAATCTGGGTGGCTGGTTGCCCCTCAGATTTAAGCCAGAGAGCTAATGCTCCAAGTCTCTTAATAATAACTCCACAAGTCAGGGAGTTCATGACCCCCAAACCTGAATTTCAGATTGGTGGCTGAGAGGCAATTCTCCAGTCTCAACCACTAGCAAACAACCAATTCTGATAGATTTACAATTACTCAGGCATGAAATAACAGCCTGGGGATCTTGTTGGATGGTAAAGATAATGAAGAATCCATTTACTGTATACAGAAAATCACTTATATAGGCAGAAGGATGTCCTCTCCCAGTGGTCAATCCCATACCCCCGAATCACATACCGTATACATCACATGCTGCTGCATCATGTGCTATATGTATCATGCTGTTGCTCTCCCCTGAGCCAATTAAACATAGGGAATACACATAGGCAACATCCATGCAAATCCAACTAGCAAGCATCTATACCCAAGTTTCATACAACCCAGTGTCCTCATAGTGCAATTGGAGAGGCTTGTATGCACAAGCATGTTGATTAAATAAGAGTCCAGTCCATATTGTTGTTACTTCACAATTTATCCTCATCTCCTTAGCCCTTACATTCTGACACCCCCACCACCACCTACCATGAGTGGTTTCCTAGGCTTTAGTGAAAGGGGCATGAGTGGGTGAGAAGCAAAACAGTCCATTTTCTATTGAAGTGTCATTTCAGACTCTTGAGTCTGTCCAGGCTTTTTAAAAATAGACTAGCAGTCTATTCAGGGGTCCCTTTCTTAATTCTACTTGGAAAACATAAATAGTGAGAAGTACAGGCATTTAACCAACATTAATTATCATGACAGGTTTATATTGTGGCCTATAATGTCTCTTAGTAACTAGAGGGTGTAAGCTTATGATATCAGTCATGTGCCATCCCCCACCCACCCCCAGCTGTGAGCTAATAGCCAATTAACTTTTGGGGCACACAAATATCAGGTTGCCACTAACTGCACAACTCTCCAGGCAGGTGAGGTGTAGCTGATGAGTCTTGCTTTGGCTCAGAAGACTATTTTTCTTTCTTTTTAAGCAGTCTCTATAATGCTCTTTGACATTATGAAGGCCAACTCTCCACCTCCAGGGCAAGGTCTCTGAACATTCTTTTCATCCTAACACCATGTCTTCAGCAGTAGGGTCTTACTGCCCCTTTCTTGTGTGCATTCCAAAATTGCAGACAAATAGCCTTTGTTTTTTTTTTGGGGGGGGGGATGGATTTTTGGGCCCCCTGGCCAACAACTCCTTGTTAGAATAGTCCAATGCTGGTACCAAAGCTCTCCTCCATTAATACATTTTGTTTCTTTGGTATCTTTTTTAAAGTAACTTTACCTTTCATTCTCATTTTCTGGGGGGAATAAAGAATCTTCTTTTTACAGTTCTTATTCCCATTAGTTAGTTAAGAAAGGAGCTAAGCAGGTTCCATAAGAAATAATTAGCATAATAGTTGGCTATTTTTACAGCTAGGGAATCACTTAATTACCATATAACTCACCTTATTTACTATTGAGAGGGGAAGTAGGAAGTTTTTCATACCAGAGTTTAGCAGCACCTGAAAGCAAGTTTTATTAGGACACATTATAAACAGTTGTTTAAATTAAACTTAGGATCCTGATAAATTCTAGGCCCATGTGATTTAAATGGTTTGAGGTTCCGCTTCTCCCTGATGTTCAGATGGTTCATTCTTTCTGATAATGTCTCCTGGTCCATCCTGTACAGTCTGTACAGTCCAAGGATGGACATTCCTTGCAGACACCTGTATTGGCTCTCTCTGTGGAATTACACAAGCAAAATATCTTCCCAGAGTTAGCAAGGGACCTGGGCCTTTCAAATCTGGTTTCAAAACTTACAGAAAGTTTATGATAAAGAGTGCTCCACACATTGTACGGTAGGGGGAGATGTATATAGCTCTCCCTGTTATTTTTGTAACTGTTCCTTTAAAGTTTTATGCATTATCTCAACAATACCTTGGCCCTGGGGGTTGTAAGGAATTCCAGTCATTTGCTTTCTGGGGTAGGCCTGGAGCCACAGGCATAAGCAGTGAGCCAAATGCTCTTGGCCTTGGGCCATGCTCCCCAAATCCGAGAACCTTCCTGGAGGACTGCAAGGAAAATGCGAAAGCCTGTGCCAATGTTGCCATCTCAGAAGTTCTCGTGTCAATATCTTGAGTAGGAAAATAATCCAGTCCTTGAGTGGTTTAGAATGAACTGGAAAAATGGCTGCCTACAGTCACCATTAGCACCTTCATATACTAGATCCTCAATCACAGTTTCACAGGTTTCTCCATGAGAGAACTTTCTCTCCATTGATTCAGTAATCCAGGCAATGAATTGGATAAAATCCTCCTTAGGCTGTTGGTACAGTTGGGAGAATGAGGCAGACCATCTGGAGGGAGGGAGCTGCCTCTAAGCCCTTGTAGCACAAGTGTGCAACTGATCAAATGTGTGCAGTGGGCTACGGTCTTGCTCTATTGGATTGCTCCAAAATTGGCCTTCTCCCTGGAGCTGATGACACTCTGGGGTAGGTTCCACATTACCTGAAAAATGGGTAGAGGGGGGGAGGGGAAAATCCCCACTCGTGATCTTGCTGAGCATCCAGAGCCTGGAAGAACTGAGAGATGGACAGGTGTCTCAAATCTGAGGAAGGCAAAAGAGCAGCCAAAGGCTCAGCAGGGTCTCAATGAGGAGTGGTTGAAAGTTTTCAAGGGGGAGCAGGCTCCTGAGGGCCCTCAAGATCTATCAAAAGAGAGAGAGATGGCTCTGACACAGAGGCCAAGACCTTGCCGGTGCCATCCACAGGCACTGCAGTGGAGACAATATGGGGAGGATTCTCTCTGCTTTCATTCTTACTCTGGGCCTGTAATGCTTCAGAAGTATTAATCTGTTTCCAACCCAAAATTTGGAAAATAATAACAACAGCAGAAAAATTAGAAATCCAGGGACACAATCAAAAACTATGTCCCAGAATGGGTCTTCCTGAAATACACCAGTCCCTTAAAAAGTAAATTTCCCCAAAAGTGCAGGATTGATAGTTGTGGTTGCCAAGGAGGAACCTTCAAGCACTTCCTTAAGGAAAACATGACATCTTTTAGGAAAAAAAAGTCCTCAAATTCAAGTGATATGTGTATGTATGTATGTATATATTTATGTATGTATAAAACTATGTATATGTGTATATATACACTGTAGCAATACAAGTTGGAGAGAACAACAACAAAAGAACTGAAAAAAACCTCTGGAGAGACTCGGAGAGAGATGCAGGACACATGGAAGGGGAAGCGACTCTAGATTCGACCAAGAAATGATGTGTGACCTATGGAAAAAGTTTAATAATGATAATAAAAAATAGAAAAAAGGTAAATTTCCCATTTTTGCAGCATTTCAATCTCACCAAAGGAGTTCAATGCCCCATGTTCCGACACCAGATGTCAGCCGCTTCTGGAGTTAGATGTCGCTCAATTCTGCTGAGGGAGATTGCCACCAGTGGCTTCTCCCTGGGAAAACGGCACCTTTCACAGCTACCAGCTGGCTGCAGAAATATTTATTCCATAGCCAAGTCTGGGCAGTTAGTTGCCTCTCAGACTTAGACCAGAGAGCTGATCCCTGTCACACGCACACGCACCCCTTAAGGTCTCCTGTCACTTAATAGCTCCACAAGTCAGGGGGTTGAATTTTGGACTGGTGGGTGATCAGCCATCCTCCAGCCTCATCCACTAGCAAACAACCATGTCTGATAGACTTACAATCATGCACTTGCAAAATAATGGGACCAGTGATCTTGTTAGATGATAAAGTTAATGAAGAATCAATTTATTGTATGTAGCAAATCATTTATATAGGCAGAACGACATTATTTCCCAGCAGCCAATCCCACACCTCCTGCATCACGTGCTGTATGCATCACATGCTGCTGCTCTACCCCCCAGTGCTGGGTCAGATACAGACATGCAATTAAGATAATGCTAGTGGCCATATGTGGCCTGCATTCATCTACAGCAAGGTAATTTTCATTGCCCTTTCCCTGATGCCTTATGATGCTGAACATTAAAAGAATGCTTATTAGCTGTTTGCATTGCTTCTGCTGAAACCTCCGCTCTGATCCACCTCCCATTTTTAATTAGGTTGTTTGTTTTTGTGATGTTTCACTCTTTTAGTTTCTTGGCTATGTTTTTTATGGAATTTTTCTTTATTTAATACAGAACATCTCAATCTACTTTAATCCCCTTTATACACTGACACCCTTCCACAGCCCTCTTCCCACTGAAATTCATACAGTCTGTCATTTGTGCTGAGGCCCATTGTGTCAAGTTAGGATCCCTAGAATTTCATCAGTGCAAGTTTACCCCTTGAAGTCTAGTCAGTCCACCCAGAGTTCCTTGATTTAGGAAAATCAGCTCTTCCTCACTGAGCAGTAATCATTTGCCAAGAGATCTTCTATTCTTGATAGTAATATTTTGTTGGTGATCATTTACTTTTAATTTTTAATTTTTTAAATTTTTATCACATTTTTGTAATTTTCATTCAATACCCTTTGACGATACTCTCCATTATCTGCACCTCCACCCAATGTCCCTCATATGTATATATATATATATATATATATATATATAGAGAGAGAGAGAGAGAGAGAGAGAGAGAGAGAGAGAGAATATGACATAGAGAATCTTATTTGTGTCCCCAAATATTCAAACATCCTTCAGTGTGGCTCCATGCACTGCACCCACCAAGAGTCTTATCCCTCTAAGATGTTGCCTCTGCTCCACTCAGCAGCTGTCAATTACCAAAATTCCCTATGTTGGATTGGGATTTCATACCCACTTCCCTCTATATGTGCTAGGATTTTTGTCTGGTCTGAGTTTGCGTAACACTTGTACATGCTTTCACCATTGTTGTGAGTTTGCATGAGTAACAGACCAGCTGTCTGGAAGACTGTTTCCTTGCTGCCTGGCCCTGGAGGATTGGCTTGAAGATTAAGGGTGGTGTACAGTGGTTCTGTGAGTACATCTGACCAGGGCGGGTGATTGGGCTACATCCCTCTTGGATGTGGAGCACTCAGGCTACATTGCAGCAGAAGCACCTTCCAGCCCATAGGACCTGGAATGCCTGAGGCCCTTGGGGTGTGGGTTCCATAGGCCTGGGGGGTTCGGGCCAGCTTGGGTGTTGCATGGCTTAGTCCACTGGATGAACTGTTTGCTGGTTGGGTGAGGGGTGTTTGTTTGTACAGTATTAGGATAGTGTTGAGATTTTGGAGCCTAAAGTATCCACAACTGTACATCAATTAAAAGGTCAACAAGAACACTTAAGGAATATAACCAAAATCAGTGTCAGCTCAATAAACACCTAAGCTGCTTATTAAAACCACTCCCAACAGAAGCTATCCAAATGCCTAAGACTCAATGAAAGAAAGACTCAGATGAATCTCTACCAAACACTAATACCCCTATTCCAGTACCCTCTAATGAAGACCCCTTGGATATAACTCAGGATACAGATCTCAAAAGAACAATTATGAATATGACTAGAAAAATTAAAGAGTTGAAGGAATTTAAGGAGCTTATAAACAAGGAAGTCCAGGATCTAAAAGAAGACAAGGATAAACTGAAAGAGGACAATGATAAACTGCAGAATGAAATTACAAAAAATATAGAAACATTGAAGAAAATTCAAGTTGAAATGAAAAAGAAATGCAACATTCCACAAGCAACTTGGAAAAGATGGGAGCAACTTTAATAATAGAGTTGAAGTAGAAAATAGAATATCAAGATTGGAAGACAATATTGAAGAATTGGATAAATCAAGTAAAGATTTTGAAAAATTAAAAAAAAAAACACAGGATGGAAGAACCAGAAACTGTGGAGTACTAGGGAAATACCAGGGCTGGAGAGATGGCCTAGTGGTTAAGAGTGCCGACTGCTCTTGCAGAGGACCCGGGTTCGATCCCCAGCACTTACATGGTGACAGAAAATAGTCCTTAACTCCAGTTCCAGGGGAGTCCAACACCCTCTTCTGACCTCCGTGGCATTGCACCACACGGGTGCACAAACCTACATGCAGACAGTACATTCATACACATAAAAAAATAAAAAAAGAAAAGACCAAACCTATGAATTATTGGGATAGAAGATGAAGAAGACACAGGATGGTAATATGGCTGAGATCTTCAACAAAATTTTAGAGAAAATTATTCCCAAATAAAACCAAGAGATACCTATACAAGTATTAGAAGCATATACAACCCCAAGCAGACAGAACCCCAAAAGAAATTCTCCATGTCATATCCCATATCACAGTAAAAACACTAGATGTTCAAAGCAAAGAAAGAATACTGAGGAATGCAAAAGAAAAAGAAGTTACATACAAAGTAAAACCTATCAGAATTACAGTTGACTTCTCAATGCAGATGATGAAAGCCAGAAGAGACTGGTCTAAAATATTCCTGGTTCTAAAAGACTGCCAACCAGAGTACTTTATCCAGGAAAAATATCTATTGTAATTGAAGGAAAAAGGAAAAGGTTCCATGATATAAATAAGTTGAAAAAATTCCTCTCCAATAAGCCATGCCTACAGAGAATATTTCAAGCAATACAAAGAGTGGAGGGAAGGGATGACTATAATCAATCAACATCAGAAAAAAAAATGATACTATCACTATGGAAATAAAAAGCTAGAGTAAGAATGTATTAGAAATCAATGAATGGAATCAATTTGATTCTCTCAACAACAGTTTTAAATATCAATGGAATGAATCCTCCAATTAAGAGACAGAGAGTAGTAGAATGGATTAAGAAACAAAACCCATCTTTTTTTTTTTTTTCTTGTCTCCAAGAACTTACCCCACCTTTAAAGATAGATATCATCCCAAGGTGAAAGGAGGGTAAAAATAATACAAGTAAATGGCACTAAGAAAGAAGGAGGAGTGGCTATGCTAATGTTTTGTGGGGGGGATATTTGATCACTAGGTGGAACATCTTTGGGGTGGATAGAAAGACTTTTTGCCAGGCCTATGTGATGCATTTCTAAATATCTGGAAAGATTTGGTTTGCCAGAGCCAGCCCTGGGACTTGTAGGCTCACTTTAAGGTTTTTATTTTGTGGTGATGTGTTTGGGGGAACTGTCCCGTTCGGCTGGATGGGCATAAATATTGCAAAGTTTAGTAGAAAATAAGATACTTGTACTGGATTGAAGTGGTTAAATATGTCTAGAGCGGTATGGTATAAACATTACAGCCAGTTTACTAATGGTCTAAATGGGATTATAACCACATGGGGTAGTGGCTGGTTTTTGGTCCATTACTGGCTTGTACTGCTGGACTTCCAGTTGTAGATTAGGATTAAAGGGGCATAGACAAGGAATGGGTTACCTTTGACTACTGAAAGATGTTTTTTGGTCTCTGACTATATTATACAAGTGTTACTTTTGATATCTGTTCTTTCCATTTCCAGATAACTTGACTCCAGAAAATCTAGGTACTTCCTTGAACTAGTGGCATGCACCCCAGAAGGAGACTAATAAATAGATGTTTTGAAACCCCTGGTCAAGAAATTCTAATGGACTTTTAAGTTGGACATTAGAATTTACCCTGTTCTTACTTCTCCTCGTCCCCTGTTCTAGATCATGTACATAACTACTCCTGCCTTCATTTTACTTTCACAGGCACCAGTCAAGGATTTTTCCCCTCTATAGTTATGCTTGGGGGTCTTATAGATTGACCTTCTGAATGGCGGATACCCCAATTGCCACACCCAATGTCCCTTTTGAATATGCATGTTTATTTCTCCCAAAACTCAGTAGAAAAGTTATGGAAACAACTGAGATTCCCATTAACAGATAATAGAAGAGAAAACATGTATCATGCATCTCAGTGTCCTGAAGCAAAGAGGAAGAGAGAAGAGCTTGCCTGGAAGCTCACTGAGCAGTTGGCCTGACATATGCAGTAGTAACAAAGGATGTTGCCTTAAACAAAGAGGAAATCAAGGATCAAGATCTAAGATTGTCCTCTAACCTAGGGGAAGGGAGAGAGCTAGAGAAACACTTTTAAGAGATGGAACATTCAGTATCTCAGTGTTTTTATTACATAGGTCCTTCACTTCCTTAGTTACATTCATTCCAAGGTTTTTATGGGTTTTCAGGCTATCATGAATGGGATCATTTCCCTGATATTTTTTTCTCATATGGTTGGTATTGGTATATAAGAAGAATAATGATTTTGTGTGTTAATTTTACGTCTTTCTACTTTGCCAAATGTTTTTATTAAGTGCAAGAGTTTTCTGGTGGAGCCTTTATGGATTTTAGTTATCTATTCATATAATCTGTAAATATGGATAGTTTTGATTCCTTATTTTTAAATTTGTATGCCATTTATCATCATTGATTGGCCTTTCTGTTCTATCTCAGACTTCAGTTGCTTTATTGAGCTACAGTAACAAAAGCAGTATGGTACTGCCATTAAAATAAACACATTTATCAATGTAATACAATTGAGGAACCAGATTTAAGACCACACACATATAGTGACCTGATTTTTTACAAAGGGACCAAAAACACACACTGGAGGAAAGACAGCTTGTTCAGCAAATGATTCTGGACAAACTGAATCACTACATATAAAAGGATGTAAGTAGATTTCTATCTCTCATCATACATAAACCTCAAATCGAAATTGATAAAAGACTTCAACATAAGACCAGCTGCCTTGAATCTGATAGAAGAGAAGGTAGAAGATTATAGGAACATATAGGTACAGGAAAGGACTTCCTCAACAGGACTCAAACGGTGCAGACATTAAGTTCAACAACTGACAAATGGGATCTCCTAAAAGTAAAAATGCCTTCATACAGGAAAAGTTACCAATATTCAGTGAAGAGACAACCTGCAGAATGGAAAATTTTTTTACCAGCTATACCTCAGAGATGGGTTAGTATCTAGAAGATATAAAAAAAATCTGAAAAAAAATATTACAATAAATTTTAAAAGTTGGGGCAAGGAGATTAACGGGAGTTCTCAGAAGATGAAACAAAAATGACTGAGATTTTTTTTTAATGTTCAACAGTATTAGTCATCAGGAAAATGCAAATTATAAACACTGAGATTTCAGCTTGCCCCAGTCTAAAATTCAAAAAACAAACAACAACAAATATTGTTGAGTATTTGGGGAAAAGAGTACACTTATTAACTTCTAGTGGCAGTGAAAAACGGTGTGGCCACTATGGAAATCAACATGAAGGTTTCTCAAAAATCTACAAAGATATCTTCCATATGATCAAGCCATACCACACTGGGATATATACCCAAAAGACTCCTACTACAGAGATTCCTGTTCATCCTTGTTCATTGCTACCATTTTCACAATATCCAGGAAACTTGAATGTTCATTAGCTGATAAATGAAGAAAACATAGTACAATTATACAATGGAATAGAATTCAGCTGTAAGAAAAACAAAATTATCCAATTCACAGGAAGATGGATAGAAGTAGGAACAATCCCAAGGGAGATAACCCAGACCCAGAAAGACAAATGCAACTCAAAAGCTTTTGTACAGCAAAAGAAACAATCAAGGAAGTGAAAAGAAAACCCACAGAGTGGGAGGAAACCTTCACCATGAATACATCAGACAAAGCGTTACATCCATAATATATAAGCTACTTAAAAAGCAAAGAAGTAAGAAAACAAATGACCTACTCGAAAGATGGAGTAAAGAGCTGAACAGAGACTTCACCAGTAAGGAAGTAAAGATGGCTTAGAACCTTAAAAAAAGTGTTCAACATCATTAATAATTAAGTAAATGCAAATTAAAACCATACTAAGGTATCATCTCACTCCAATAAGACTAGTCAAGATCAAGAAAACAAAAGACATCAAATGCTGGAGAGGTTGTAGGGAAAGGGGAACACTCATCCACTGCTGGTGGGAATGTAAACTGGTACAACCATTGTGGAAAGCAGTGTGGAGAACCCTTAAAAAACTCAAAATGAGCCTACCACCTGACTTAGCCGAACCACTCCTGGTTATATAGCCACAAGACGCATCCTACCACAAAGATACATGTACAGTTATGTTTATTGCAGCTCTCTTCACAATATCAAAGGCCTGGAACCAACATAAATGCCCCTCAACAGATGACTGGATAACAAAAATGTGGTACATCTACACAATGGAGTTCTATGCATCAGTAAAGAAAGATGACATCATGAGCTTTGCTGGTAAATGGATGGAACTTGAAGCAATTATACCAAGTGAAGTAACACAGTCCCAGAAAGAAAAAAGGCAGATGAAAGGTTTCCCTCATTTGTGGATGCTAACACCAAATCCCCTGTTGGTAGGCAAACTGAGCAACTTTATTATTATATTTCATTGTATTTGAAAGCAACTGTAGTATTACAATGTGAATCTATAAATGGGCTCTAGAATTGTCTTACCACTTATACTCACACATTGTAATTACCATATATAGATGGAGGAGATGTAGTCATATTCTAAATAAAGAATGTAAAGTTACATGACTCTATACCTGCATGAAAATTTACTGTTAAAATGTGAATCTCTAAATTTGCTTAGGAATCAGCCTACAGTTTATTTTCAGAACTTTTAATTTTGACCTATGTGTGGAGTGTATAAAAGCATATTTTGGAATAATATAAAATAAAAAAAGTATTGATAGCTTTATAGAATAATTTCAGTATAATCCCTGAGTCCCTATACACAATAATGTATAGTTTACATTGTAAACTGATTGTAAAATTTACATTAAATTCTTATAGAACCTTCAAAAACTTACATTAAAACATACATGTAATTTAGAATGTAAAGTTATATTTCTTTTTACCTGCATGCAACTTTACTGTTAAAATGTGAGTCCCTAAATGTGTTTTGGAATTAACCTATAGTTTATTTTCAGATTTTGTAATTCTGATTTATGTGTGGAGTGTATATATGCATATTTTGGAGTAATCTAAAATTAAAGGGAACAAAAAAGAGAGAAAAACCTGTTCAAAGAACTGACCAAAACAGCAAACTTCTGCATCCAAAGGGGAAAAAAAAAGATTGAGAAAAAATGCAAGACAGGACTTAACATGCATGGCAGAATCCATGCGCTCTGTCAGGGGTGAGGAGGGAGGTATGGACAGGGGAATGAGTCTAAATTTGATTAAGAATGTTGTATAAAATGTGCTCAATAAAAATATAAAAAATAAAAAAGGAATTATATTAATATCAAATTTTTTTTAAAATCAAAAGAGAGAACCTGAAGCTCAAACCAACTAACTATTCAAACCACATCAGAAATCAAACAAGCCACATCAACAATATAAACAGAATCAAACTCCAGCTCAACTAAAGTAAATTTGATTTCCTACCAGACATACAAGCATCAAAAGAAATCCACATGTCCAGACTAGAATGAAAACATACAAACAATAGGAGAAATCAAAATAATGTGTCTCCACCTCATATCGCCAGACCTATAGAAGGTTTCTCCAATGAGAACTACCTAGGAATTACACAGAATTTAAAAGAACAATAATAAACATGACCAAAAATATCAACAAATTTAAAGAACACACAACTCAAAGAATTCAAAGAGGTAAGGGGATAAACTACTGACTAAAGCTAAAGAGAATACAAACATGAATGAAATGACAAAGACAATTCAAAATTTGAGGAGTGGATTTATGAAAGAGACAAATATTGAAGAAAACTAACACTGACATGAAGATGGGATTGAAAAACTCAATAAGTCAATTTGAAATGTCAGGAAAAGCCTCACCAACAGAATGAATGAATTGGAAAACAGGTTATCAAGGCTGGATGAGAAACTAGAACTGGGATCCTCAAGCAAAAAAATAAAAAAATCCAGGCATGGAATATGCAGGAAATATGGGACACCATGGGAAGGCAGAATTTATGGATCATAGGTATAAAGAAAAGAGAAGAATATCAGCTCAATAGCCTTGACCAGATCTTCAACAGTCTCATAAAAAGAAAATTTTCCCTAAACTAAGGAAAGACATACCTGTACAAATGCAAGAATCACACAGAACACCAAGTAAACAAGAACAAAACAGAAACTCTCTATGACATATGACAGCAAATGCATTAATTCACAGAACAGAGGGACTACTGAAATCTGCAAGAGGAAAATCAGTAATTTACATATGAAGGAAAAACCTGTCAGAATAACAGATGACTTTTCAACACAAACTACAAAAGCCAAAAGAGCCTGGAGCAAAGTCTCCCAATTTCTAAATGACTATTGAAACCAACCCAGAACACTTCACCCTTAAAGATGTCTTTCATGTTTGAAAAGAAATTTAAAATCTTTCATGACACAACTAGGCTGAAAGAATTCATGTCCATAAAACCAATCCTACAGAGAATACTCAAAGCAATATAAAGGACTGAAGAAAAGAAATGAGCATACTCAAGAGGCTACAAAAAGTAAACAAATGTGAAGGTATAATTGTGGAAACACAAAATAGGACCAAGAACAGAGAAATTAAAATGACAGTAGCAACTGCATATTATTCCATTTTTAATATTATATTTATTATTTTCATTTGATGTGTATGAGTGTATTTCCTACATGTATATAAGTCCACCAGTGTTGTGCAATGCTCACAGAGGTCAGAAGAAGCCATTGGATCCCCTGGAACTGGAGTTACATATGGTTGTTAGCCAACATGTAGGAGCTACGAACCAAAACCTGGCTCTTCTGAAAGAGAGCCCATGCTCTTAAGTTCTGAGTCATTTATACAGCCCCCACATTTTCAATAACATTAAATATCAATGGCCTATACTCCCTAATCAAACTATAAAAACTAATTAAATGGATTAAGAAACAAAATCCATTTTTTATTGTCTATAAGTAACTCATCTCATCTTCAAGGAGAGGCACTAACTTAAGATGAAAGAGTGGAAAAATATATTCCAAGAAATGAAACTAAGAAACAAACAAGGCATGGCAATTCTAATATCTGACAAAATGGAGTTGGAGTTAAAATTAATTAGAAGAGATAATGATCACTTCTTTCTGATCAAGGGAACAATTTTCCAAGAAGACATTGCAATCATAAGCATATATGCACCAGAATGGTGCACCCAATGTCATTAAAAAAGTACTGCAGCTCAATGAGATATACAATAACACCTATCAATAAAAGTAGGTGGCTCCAGTACCCCACTGTCACTGACATACAGGTTAACTGGACAAAGAATGAAGAGAGAAATATCTGAATGAAATAATACCATACATCAACTGGACCTAATAGACATCTCACAAATACACCACCCAAACATCAAAGAATACATATTCTACTCAGCAGCCCATGAAAGTTTCTTGTAAGTTGACATCATACTTGGGCACAAAACAAACCCCAACAAATATCAAAATCTTAAATAATTCTATGCATTCTATTATAACACAATGCAATAAAGCATAAAAATCAATAGCAAAAGAAGCTCTAGTAAGAGCACATACTAATGGAGATTAAACAACACATTCCTGAATAATGAATGGTTCAAAAAAATCAAGCCAGGCATTGTGGCACACACCTTTAATCCTAACACTTGGGAGGTGGGAGGCAGAGGCAGGCGGATCTTTGTGAGTTCAAGGCCAGCCTGGTCTACATAGTGAGTTCCAGGACAGCTGGAACTACAGGGAGACCCTGTCTCAAAAAAAGACCAAAAAAAAAAAAAATCAATCAGTTTATAAACATATTTCTTTAACTAAATGAAAATGATAACACAACATGACTAAACATCTGGGACATATTGAAAGCAGTCCTAAAGGGAAGCTTATAGCTTTAAATACCTACATTAAAAAAATTTTGAAAGCACAAGTAAATATCTTAATGGCAAAACTCAAGAATGTGGAAAGAACAAACCAAACCTAAACACAACAAATGAGAAAGGATAACAAAAACCTGAACAGAAATTAATGAACTAGAAACAGAGAAAATAACATAGAATCAATGAAGGTATGAAAGTAATAGCTGGTTATTTAAAACCATGAACAAAATAGACAAATGTGAGTCCAGCTGACCAAAACAAAGAAAGAATAAATCCAAACCAACAAAATTAGAGACGAAAGGGGAAGCATCACAACAGACATCAGAAAGATACAGAATATCATAAGGGAATACTTTTAAAAAGCTGTAATCTATTACATTTGAAAGCCTAAAGGAAATGGATGTATTTCTAAATTCATGGAAACCAGTAGAGATCAACAGCTGAAGTTCTAAAACCAGTAATACTTAAATTATTCAAAAACCTAGAAACAGAGGGAGAACTCCCAAATTCCATCTATGAAGGCAGCATCACTCTAATACCAAAACCAGGTTAATACACAACCAAAAAGGAAAACTATAGACCTGTATCCTTAATGAACGTAGACATAAAAATTCACAACAAAATACTTCCAAATCACATACAGGCATACGTCAAAAAAAATCATCCACCATAGTCAAGTCCACTTTATCCCAAACACGCAGGGATGGTTCAATATATACATAAGTCATTAAATGTCATAAATCATACAAGTGTACTCAAAGATGGGAATCATGTGATCATCTCAATAGATGCAGAATAAGCCCTTGAGAAAATTCAGCATTCATTTATGTTAAAAGTTCAAGATGGAATTAGACTGGAAGGAACATGTCTCAGCATATTTAGAGCTACATACAACAAACCCACAGCCAGCCATCATTCTTAATGGAGAAAAACTGGAAGCATTCCCATTAAATCAGGAACCAGACAAGGCCATCCTCTATCTCCACTCCTTTTAAATACAATGCTTGAAACTCTTGCTAGAGCAATAAGACAAAAGAAGTAAATTAAAGGAGTACTAATTGGAAAAGAAGTCAAATTAACCCTATTTGCAAATGACAGGATATTATGCCTAAAAGATGCCCAAAATTCCACCAGAAAACTCCTAAAAATGATTAACACTTTCAGTAAAGTGGAGGGTTACAAAACACATGTCCAAGAAAATGGAAAGGAACCAGGGAGATAAAGGGAAGAAGGAATATGAGAGAGAAGAACAGTAGGAGACAGGAGTCACTAAGGGAGAAATGGATGAAACTGGGGCATTTGAATAGGAAGGGGAGAGGGAGGGTTATGTGGGCAACTAGGAGTAAAGAGGAAGAAGGAGCTCAAGAGAGGGGTGACCATCGGAGACAGTTATTATGAAGGAAGAAATGGGGGAAATGGGGCACTTTAACTGATGAAAGGTAGAGGGAGAGTTAGACAGGGAGAGAGCAGAGGTAAATAACACCTAGCTAATGTCAAAAACCTAGACGCATACTAGTATAAAATCTTACTAAATAATTACATATATCTCTACATAATTCCCTATGTATAGTTGAATGCTATGTAATAAGAAAGAGTCAAGGCTGAAGAAACTTCCCGTTCAGTCCAAGAGACTCCCAAAATTCCACAGTGTATTTCCACAGTCCTTGATTGCCTCACAGAACTTGAAGATAAGACCTTATTACTGAAGACAGAATGCACTACAGACACAGGATTTGGAGCAATGGACCTGGAGCTGATCTGGAACCACCTCCATGAAGGCTGGCTCTCACAGTTTTGAAGAGGATTATGGACACTTCTAGGGAGGAACATCAATCAGTGGTCCAACCCCAGCTTTAAGGCCTAATAACCACAACAATGATTGGCACAGCAAAGTATATTGGTGCCAAAGTGGCATTTTATTTTGAGAAAAAAATCAACAGATATTTAATTGGACTTAAAGCCCACTCAATGTGAAGAAACTCATGTGTTACTCTAAACATAGCCAAAATATCATGGCTGGAGAGGTCATAGATCCCATTAAAATCAAGAACCACACAAGGCTGTCTGCTGTCCGCATGTCTTTTCAATATAGGGTTTCAAACTCTAGCAATAGCAATAAAACAAAAAATGGTATTAAAGGAGCAGTAATTGGAAAAGAAGTCAAATGATATTATTTGAAGAAGATATTCCAAAAATCCCATCAGAAAACTCCAAGAGATGATCAACACTTCTAGCAAAGTGGCAGGTTACAAGATCAATTTACAAAAATCAGTGGCCTTTGTATGGACAGATAACAATCAATCAGGGAAAATATTTCAGGGAATCTAGGGATAAACCTAACCCAAAACATCAAAGATCTTTCAATCAAAACTTTAAATCTTTGAAAAGAGAGATTGAAGAAGATACCAGGATATGAAAAGACCATGTGGGGTCATGGATTGCTAGACTTAAAATAGTGAATATGACCATCCTATCAAAAACAATTCAGACATACAATACAATCCCAGTCAAAATCCCCATGAAATTATTCACAGAAAGAGAAAATTCCACCTTAAAATTCATATGGAAACACAAAAGAAAATGGATAGCCAAAGGAATCTTGAGCACAAAGAGCAATGCTAGGGGGATTATGATACCAGACCTCAAATGATATTACAGGACTGTTGTCATAGCAGGGAAGAGGCACAAAAACAGACTTGTAGAACAATGGAACAAAATAGAAAGCCCAAACATGAGTGCACACAGTTTCAGCCACCTGATACTTAACAAAGGTGCCAAGTACACACACCAGAGGAAGACCAGCCTCTTCAACAAATGCTGCTGGAAACTTGATCACCATTTATAGAAGAATGAAATTAGATCCATTCCTATCACGCGGCACAAAACTCAACTCCAGGGGCTAGAAAAATGACTCGGGGGTTAAGATCACTAGCTGTTCTTACAGAGGACCAAGGTTTGGTTATCACACAGTGGCTAACAACCATCTATAACTCCAGTTCCAAGGGATCCAACACCCTCTTCCCTATAGCCAAGGAGGAAACTTTGAGCACTTCCTTAAGGAAAAAGTTAAATTCTACAACAGTAACATTTAGTGACTCAGAGATTTGGGAAATTGTCTGGAAGAGCCATAAAGATAGAATATTAAGAATTTGAATATTTGGTGCCATCCATAGTGGGAAAGGGTACATGGAAAATGTGTGGATATTGAAATATCCCTGTGCCAAAGGGGATACTTCAATATTTTGCTGGGAAAAGATAATCAGAACAGGAATCAACACATTCAAATCCACCTAGGGACAAAGTGGGAATATGCAGCTTTTATTCCTATTCCTGATGGCAACAGGCCCAATAGTTATTGGTAATTTACAGTCATCCTAGACCCACACAAACGCTGTGGGCATTGGACTCATGGGGGCTTTACACACAAACACTGTGGGCATTGGACTCATGGGGGCTTTACACACAAACACTGTGGGCATTAGACTCATGGGGGCTTTACACACAAATGCTGTGGGCATTGGACTCATGGGGGCTTTACACACAAACGCTGTGGGCATTGGACTCATGGGGGCTTTACACACAAACACTGTGGGCATTGGATTCATGGGGGCTTTACACACAAACATTGTGGGCATTGGACTCATGGGGGCTTTACACAACAGTGAGCACAGGGCTAGGGCCATGCAAAGAGGCCTCTACCCTGTGAGTCAAAAAAGGAGTGGGGGCCACAGGAGTTGGAGTTTCAGAGTGTTTTGTCACATCAATTGGAAGCAAACTGGAAAAGGATTGAACTGTAAATCCCCACTATTCTGGCTAGATTTCATAATGCTAGAGAGTCCTCTATTCAGCTTGTCCTGGAGTGCTATTCCAACTAGTTTCTGATTGTATTTAAGATCAGATCAACTTGACAAAATTCATATTTGGTACTGTAATCTTAGATGAAATTCTGTAGCTAGGATGTCCTAGGCTCCAATAGGGAGATCTTTGCTATTATTTTTTTTCTAAACATCTGTTTTTGCAGCCATACATTAACAATGTTATCAACTTTCTGTGTACAGGCAAATGCTTTATACAGTTCCATGGTTTTTAGCAGAGACTCATAAAAGTTAAACTGCAGAGAATGAGTAATTGGTACTGGGCATGATTTCTCAGTACACAGAATATAATCAAAGACATGTATTGCCCCACCTGAGGGAAGGAGAACACTGCAGAAGAGTTCACAGGAAAAACATTAAGAGCTCCAGAAGATGAAGTATTGGAAAGTAGGTACTGTCTGTCCTCTGGCTGTGATACAATAATTAGCCATCTGGAAACAAAATGACTGCAATGATGTACAAATACACCTTCAACCAGAGTCATAGTGCAGAGATAATTCAATAATTCAAAGATAAGTTATGTCTGTGGTAATGGCACTAGGACTGTTAACAATCCCTGGGGTCTGTTGGAGAAAATCACGGCCTTTACTTGATTTCCACGCATCTCTTCCTACTATCCCATTGTATATGTACAGGGTGCTGTGCAGGACTACACAGGAGGCAGACAGTTAACTGAAGGCAGGACAACAAGAAAACAACTTCCTGGAGTCAGGATCTAAGCTGTGGTGGGGCTTTTCAGAAAGGCCGGTGTCTTTGACTCGGCCATGTTCCCATAGGCTCTTAACCATGCTCCTCTAAGTAAGTCACTGACCACATTAGAATACCAGTCTAGGCTTGGAGAGAACACTGGGAATAGATAAGGTTCTCTGGACAGGACAACATGACAGATAAGCAGACATCACAGTGGTCCCTCTTTTTATTTAGCATGGACACTCTTGTTCTTCTTGGTGTCCATACTATTTCTCCCTAGTTCAGACTTAAGCTTAGCTCCAAATGTTTGCAAAGCATGGAAGCATTGCCTAGAGTTAATGCAAGGATGGAGAAAGTCCCTTCCCAAACTACAGGTCTATGCAAATATAATTAAGTACATAAATTTGCCGAAGGGAAGAAGCTGGCTCTTCCTTTATCCCAGTGTGATCAGTCGTTTGCTGTTTTCAGCTATCTGCAGTGAACTGACATTTGCTCATGCCTCACTCAGAGAAATAAGCAAATGGCTGGGAAATTTGTAATCGTTGGTCTTGGATTTGATTACATGAGCCTGTAATAGACTCAGATCTGGGGTTTTCACAAAGGAGATGTCTTCTCATGGAATCCTACACAGAAATGTCTGGAGAGATTTTATGTTGTTTTAATGGTCCTGTGCTGGATAGCTTTAGTGTCAACTTGAGACACTTGAGTTGAGGGAGCCTCAATTGGGGAACTGGCTCCATTGGATTGGCCTGTGGCCACATCTGTGGAGTATTGTCTTGATTGTCGAGCATGTGGGAGGGCCCAGGCCACAATGAGTGGTGCCACCCTGGGCAGGTTGTTGTGTACAGTATAAGAGGGCAGGCTGGGCATGAGCCAGGGGAGCAAGCCAGTGAACAGCATTCCTCCACGGCCTGTGCTTCAGCTCCTACCTCCAGGTTCCTGCCCTGAGTTCCTGCCTTGGGCTCCCTAAGTGATGAACTGTGACCAGGAGATGTGAGCTGAATAAACCCTTTCCTCCCCAAGTTGGTGTTGGTCAGAGTGTTTTGTCACAGCAATGGAAGACAAACTAGAACAGGTCCTGAGGTAGAAACATTGGGTATTGGTTATTTAGTGGGTTCAGAGCAGGGATGTGACTACAACTTCCACTGTAGAGAAGTTGATCTATGATCTCTGCATCCACGTGTATTTGGCTATGTTTACAGTACCAGGTAGCTATTTATTGCTCCCAAGATAAAAATGCCACTAATGCACCAATGTCGTATGCTGCAAAATCTCTCTAGACATATACGCTGAATTCATAATTTCCTCACTCACTTCTAGCTTCTTCCAAACACGAGCCTTCATGTCAGTGATTGGGTTGGACAAAAGTTTGAGGAAGCGTCATGAAGCACATTTCAAATAATATACCTCATAGATAAAAGAAAGTATCCTAATAATAATAGGGGCAAAGTAAATGGGATAGTTTTGTGAAATCTCAAATATTTCCAGAAAAGGCAAGGAGTATTTTGTTGTTTGTTGTTGTTGTTGTTGTTGTTGTTGTTGTTTCAAGAAAGCTGCCATGGAACTCTATGTAGACCAGGCTGGCCTCTATTTCAGAGAGATCTGACTGTATCTGCTTCTCAAGTGCTAGTATTAAAGGCATGTGCCATCCACTACACCCAACAGTAATGACTCCTTTTAACATTTATTCTGTAATTTACTTTCTAAAACTCAAATTTTAAGTTTCCATCTGTAACATAAAGTCCTGAAATGTGTAGAACTTATTTCTGGTTTTGCATGCAAGGGGTCAGTCCTGAAGACCATTGTTCAGTTGGTGTACTAGCTATCTAATAGAAGAGAGTTGCCTTGCATTGAATGGTGTGATTGAATTAAAGTAGCTGAAACAACGTGAGGGGGCAGGAGAAGAAAGGAAGGAAGGGAAGGAGGGAGGAAGTAAGGAAGGGAGGGAGGAAAGAAGGGAGGGAGGGAGGAAGGAAGGAGCTTGCTTTTCTGAAAGCTCCCCCAGAGCTAAAAATCCTCCTTTACAGACCTCAGTAGTTTTGAAAGTTAGAAGAGAGGACAGGGTGGTTGCTGAAGGGTAGGGCACCAGTGTCACCTTTAGATGGCCTCCTGTCCTGCCAGGACATTAGAATAGCATCACAATTACAGAATAAGTGGCTCTGGCAAATCTGAATGTCTGAAACCAGCAGGGAAATGTGGTTTGTAAAGTATTAAAGTAATTATGATAAGAGAAGAAAAGAAAAGGAAAAACAAAAAGGCATAGTGGTGTGGCCCTGGAAGCCAGTTGGAGGCCGGTTTGGTAAAATCCGAGACTGAATCAGTGCAGAGCTCCTCAGGAAAAGATTTACAGAGAGCCAGATGCTATGCCCATGAGCCTTTGGAAGGGTTGGAACTGATTAACAGCTCACTGGTGCATAGATGAGCTCGTGTTTCCTACTATACTAGCAGCTGAGGAGGGAAAAGGTTTTATGCAGCGGAAACTGCCCCAGGCAGCCCATATCAGGGTGGCCCATGCTTCCTGCATGTAAAAGCGTTTCAGGGCCCAGGAATCCAGTGTTGAACTATATATAACAATACACGTACAGATGTGTGGAACACTAGAGCAGGGTACACTCTCGTTGATGATTCTGAAAACTCTTGGAAAACATGGGCATTGGTGAATAGATACGGCAATGGAGCAAGAAAGGTAAACAGGATTGATCCTCTGCTGCACAGGCAACTACTCTCTCACTACATAACGCACTGTGCATACTCCGCATACTCCGCTGAAGGCAGAAATGCTGGAAGTTGATGTGCTGCAGAACCGCAAGGCGTTCCATGTTTGGAAAGATTTCCTGGAAGGTGAAAACTTTGAGATCTTGTGTTGTTCCTGGAAATGAGAGCCCATGGCTATGTGAACAGGGATTGCTCACTCAGTCCTGGGAAATTTGAACAGAGCTGACAGCGATGAAGCCCATCTCAGGAGCCTGACTGAAATGCAAGGGGAAGCAGAGAAGCGGGCTGTGTAACTCAGAGAGCTGCCTCATCCCAGTGGCCACGCTGGCCAGAGGAGCCCTTGAACTTCTTCTGCCTAACCAGCTCGGAGTCCCCACGCCAAGCCCTGAGAGGAGGAAATGAAAAGGCTCATGGAGAGTGACTCTGGATTATAGACAGCTCAATGAAATTCTCGTATTCTTGCTCTTTTACACAACATTGCTCCTGGGAGGAGGCAATTGATACAAAGTTGGGATGTTTTTATGCTGCATTAAATCTAAACTAATTTTTTCTTTTTACGTGCTGAATTCTCATCTCTATTTGGACGTTCTTGAAGCAGGCAGCACTGGACCCTCAGAGGCTCTGCCCATGCTCTGTGAAGCATCCAGCAGACAGTGCTAACCACCACACATCTTGCAGATTTGGAAACACATCTGGAAAAATGGTGAAGACAACAGTTAAAGAACCATAATAAAGCAGTCAGCACAGGTGTAAAAAGACAAACACCAAACCCATAATGTTAATGAATAGACCCATGTGTTAGATATGGGTAACCCCCTATGAACTGGTGTCAAGTGAGGCTCTTCAGTCCCTCGTATCATACAGGCTATTGGCACTGCTGTTGGTTAAACATTGGAATGGAATGGGTAGACACTATTGCTCAGGACTCCATGTGTTCTCATCTGCATCATGAAACATCAAGCTGGGAAAGAACTGAAAGATTTTTCCAAGCAATGGCCTTTCCAAGGTCCAAAGGAATTACAAAGCCTTCTTGGGATTAAGTGTTATCAATGACTATCCCCAGCCCATGGCGACACCACTAGAAATCCTTACAAGAGGTGCCAATAGTGAAATAGTAGCCTGTTGCAGGAACAACAAATAAGATTTTATTCAATTTAAGGTCACTTTCACTGGAGGGAACTCATACAAGACAGTGAAAAGTGTTGTGAATGTTAGAGACTCACTGCATAGGCTACCACTGACGTTTTCATTAACAGCTTGATTCTGCCGTCCACCCATAGCTCCGCCATCTGGCATCATTTACAGATATTGCTGCTGGTCTCCTTACATTAACAGAGTCACATTAAACAAAATTGATTCAAAATACCATCCACGGCAATGACCAATAGGAAACTCATGTATCGTAATGATTTTATGAGCAGTAATGACACTGGATCACTCTAGACCCCTCCTGGAATATTTACCAATATTCCTCTTCTTCTAATGGATACCAAGAATAAAGCAAAGTGTTTAACTATTCAGCAGAGATTCACCCAAAGAGTGATACAGCACTCTTCCCTTCTCTGTGAGTACATTTTTTATCAACATACATGATGATGATGATGATGATGATGATGATGATGATGATTTATGTGTATGAGTGTACTGTCTGTATGTAGGTTGGCGTACCCATGTCATACAATGCCACACAGGTCAGAAGAGGGCATCAGATTCCCCTGGAACTGGAGTTAAAGACAGTTCTTACCCACCATGTGGGTGCTGGGAATCAAACCCGGGTCCTGTGCAAGAGCAGTTGGTGCTCTTAACAACTGAGACATCTCTCCAGCTCCCCAACATGCTTTTTTAGGGTCCACCTCACAGGCACTCCTTACCAGGCAATTGAATTATGGTTCCCTTGTAGACCCACAAGATATCTAATATTGTAATGATTCAGTCCAAAGGGAGGTGGTTTGGGAAGTGAAGCTCAGCTTTCCACCATGCATTGCCGCTTTTACAGGGATTTGTAGATAATAGACAATGAGGCACAGCAAACTCAGAATTCAAGATGAATTTCTACTTCTTAGAAATGAACTTAACCATATTTATAAGATATTTTTCACCCAGAAAAATGTCTTTCCTCATAGCCAAGATATAGCTTCTGCCTCTAAATATAGTGAGCCCAAGATTTAGGAAACAAGGAATGCCATGACCCACACTAACCTATTTTATTAACTAAACTCTATTTCTTCCTGAGTGTGTGTGAAATCATAATTTTTCCTACTGCAGCCTTTTTTCTTCAAAACACAGGAAAATACTAGGTAATCTATATTACTAGTACCAGCATGATTATTTGTAGCATCTAATTATGTCTGCTTCCCATCGAGCTTTCTTCCATTAAGCCATGGGTATTTCCAACACAGAGAATGACATGCATTAATGGGGAGTTTTGATGATAGATACTCATATGTCACACACCAAGTGTATGTTTAAAAAAAATAAACACACCAACTGTGTATTTAAAAAAAAAAAAAAGAATTCTGGTCACTTGGGAGTGAAGAGTAAACCCCCCCACCATGTTCATTGGTGACATATAAGCAGAACTTTGTGGTTTACAGAGAAGATTGAGGACAGTCATAAGTGTAGATTGAGCAGAAAATAGAAAATAAAAGGATATTTAAAGAGAAGGTCACAAACCATTCCAACCACAATGACTGTGTTTACTATTTTGGATATCCACATAAGATGGCACTTGAAGAAATGGTTCCACTATTGCAAGAGTAGTGCTGCTGGTGTGAAAACAAACTCTAGAATTGGCAAATAACATACCTTGCACACTGAGAAGATCAAAAGAGGACTAATAAAAATCCATCTTCCAAGAGTCTTCCTTAAACGTGTGAGATATAGTTCCATCAATATTTGAATTACTTTTGTAATATATCAGCAACATAGCTGATCCTAAACAAAGAACCAAGATGAAACAAAAAATGGCAAGCTGATCAATAATTGCATGTTAGATCAAGAAGTTTATCCAGAGTTGCATGAATGTGATAGCTTTGAGATAGAGTTATGAAGGTATATGGGATGATAATAGATAAAAACAGAAAGACAGAATACTAGTTCATCTAGAATCATTTTACAATAGAGGTATAGCCTATGACCTTGAGCAAAGAATGATGATGTCAGTACACACCATGTTACTAACAATGAATGAACAAACAATGCTTATTTATTACTTATTCTTTTTATTTTATGTACGTACGTGTATTATCTGCACATGTGTAGGTGCACCCATGTTGTGCAATGCCCATGGAAGTTAGATGATGCCCAGGATTTAGGACGGTTATTAGCTTCCACTTGGGTGTTGGGAATCCAACCTAGGTCCTTTGCAAAAGCAGCCAGTGCTCTTAACAATTGAGCCAACTCTCAAGTTCCCAACAATCCTCAATTTTAAGCTGGCCTTTTCTATCTCTCCTTATTTCATGCAATATGTAATAATGTACAATAATAATGTGAAAACCACTACTGAGGATTAAGTTTGCTTGGGAGGGAGTGACCTCTTCAATCAGAAGAGTTTGTGCTTATTATATGAGACAACAAAAGCTGTACTTTTTTTCAATGTATGTCTTATTAAATTTTTTTGCACTTCATACAAAACATATTAATCATATTTATATATGCTCCCCTATCTATATCCTCCATACACCCTACCAGATTTTATGCATTCTACCACATATGTACATGTAGATTTGGAAAACGTGATGTTGAGAGGTGGTGGAAGATAAGGGATCAAGACACAGTTTGAAACATCAATACAGTACTCTAAAAAAAAATCAAAAGCATCTCTGTAATGAAGAGCACAAAGTGCATGCAGCTGATGGAGCATCAGCACGCTGTGGTTACATGGAAGAAATGGGATACATGAGAATGCCAGAAAGGAAGTTAATAATGGGAAAAGCCATTTTCAAAGAGAGAGAACTTGAAGATTTTGCCTAAAGATTTGGGGAACTTTTTTGCCTGTACTTAACTAATAATGTTGTAAAATCAACAAAAATATTTGTAACTAAACAAATCACAGAAATGACTCAAATAACACTACTAAAACATCTAACACAGGAGAACAATATAATTCATACAACACAGTAATATCATGCTGTAATTCATTTGTCTCCTTCAGCACGTAAATAAAAACATACACTATAAAGAATGGTGGAAGGAAAAATAAAATTAATATGTGAGAGTATCTCTTCATATACACAAATAGAATTATATAAGCACGACGGAGTAATCTTTGTTATACCTTTCATTGTCTCATCAAAGATTTATCTACTGATGAATTATAATCCAAATTTGACAGAGTTCTTTTCTGCAAGGGTTGAAATTCCAAAGTAATCTGAAAGTAAACAATGACCAAGATTTCCTTCAAATCACTGACAGTGCTAATCATTACATATATTCACTTAGGCAGTAAATTAATGAGAAATGTAAAATGTTGAAATTCAGAGGAAAGCATAGTTTCTCAGAGGTGGATTTACACATAGTCCAGAGTCCTTCCTCAGCTTCCACTGGCTTCCAAAGAGTGAGGGCTCTACCGTGTCCATCTGTTACTGATAAAGAGGCTTATTCATTTTCCTCTATATATTCCTTCGTTGAAATGTATTCCCTTTAATTAAAATAGACAATGGACATCAGGTCCAGACAAAATAGCTTGGTCTTATTTGTCCCACCTCTGCAAGAGGCAGTTCCAGAAGCCTGTGCACTGGTAAGAGTAATGTAATCTGCTTAGGGCCCTAGGAATGGAGAATGAAATAGAAACGCAAACCCCAGAAAGAACCAGGACAAAGTCTAATATTTCCCCTAACCTAGCACAAGAAAACAGCCTTTCTAGGATGTGCCAGCCCTAGCTGAAATAAAGACCCCCAGAAAACCCACAGCAAGCCAGGATGAATCATGAAATGAGACGGACAGGGCACTCATCTCACCATGGCTGGCAAATGTGACCTGCAGGAAACACTAGGCCAGCAGCCCTTTCTTTGAGCCATTTTGTCCACTATGAGAGTTCTAAGAGAGCAAGAAGCCAAATTACTCTAGCAAGAGCAAGCTGGGCATGGTGGCACACACCTTTAATATCCTAGCACTCAGGAGGCAGAGGCAGGTGGATCTCTGTGAGTTCAGTGCCAGCCTGGTCTACACAGCAAGCTCCAAGCCAACTGGGACTAAAGGGAGACCTTGTCTCAAAAAGACCAAAAAGAAAAGAAAGAGAAAGCAAAATAAGCTGTAGCTCAATGATTCTCAGAGAAAAATCCTTCTTGGCCTGGAGACCTGTCACAATGTCTACAGACATGTGGTTCTCTCTTAATTGAAATGATGTAGAACAGAAGGGTTTTATGGTACCTAAAATGCAGGGTTTCTATGACAAATGCGCAAGCCACTCCAGCGCAAGGAGTAATTCATCTCAAAAGTCAGTGTCGCTGAAATTGATATTTTTTTACTGCAATGAGTCCACAAGGATCAATGAGTCCACAAGGATCAATGAGTCCACAAGGATCAACGAGCCCAATCTGTCACAACTCCAAAAGGACAGGAACCTAATGTTCTGGGTCCTGGGACCTATCTAAGTGTGGCTGGATTTGCAGCACCTAATGAAATGTCCACTCTTGATGCCCCATAGCCACAGGTGAGGAAATGTGTGGCCCAGGTTGCTTTGGCAATTTGGTTCAAGCCAAATCACATTTCAAAGAAAAGCAGGCCAGTATTATTTTCCTTTAATTTCTTCACAAGACTTCCAAGAAAAATGAATTTTCAACAACTATATCATTTACATTATGGAAGACATTAGTCATTTGAACTCACCTTACACCCTGAACATCCATCAGATGATAAGAGAAAGCATAGATGCATGAATTTCCTGAAACTATATTAGTTTTCCATCTACAAATAGTTTAGTGGCCTTGTATACCGAATATTTTTTATTTAGTTACCTATTTGGATTCAGTTTATCTATTTTTTTCAGGCACAAATCTTTAATAATTCACTAGTTTTATGCTGGGCACTTAAAAATGATGAGACACATTTTTTAATTACTTTTTTAAATTTATTAAGAAACATAAGTGAAATTATTTCAGAGTAGTGCTGTTAAGTTATAAAATTTTGTATATGCATATTGTTTATTTACTTGAGATAGTAAACAAGTGATGTGATAGAGGTTGGGCTCTTTCCATCTGATTAAATGTAATTTAATGAAACCACCGTGCGACATTGCCAAAAACTTTAAGGGAGCATATTTCACAGAGCAGGGAATGTAAGCAAAATCAAATTCCTAGGATGTCTCTGATCTTATATAAAGGAAAGTGGACCTCAGGACTGCAGGTGTGGGCCCTGTCCCACCAAAGCTCATGGGTATATACTATGAGATTGGTGAAGCTCAAAATCCAAGGGGCTGGCATTCTGCCTCTACAGTGCTAACAGAACTGCAGAAAATGACTTCACCACTGTGAGCCATCTGTCTCATCAACATTGTTTGATGACAACTATGAAGGTTCAGTCCACTTGGAGAGTTATTTAAACTCAAAATTCAGAGAAAATAATCTAAAGATCTGACTCAGAGAAAAGTCCATGAGTTCAGTCCACCGAGCCAGCGCCTCCCTGCTGAGCCACCAAGCTCATGTCAGGCCTCCCTGCATCCTCTGTTGGTAATCCAGCAATAGTGTGCTCATCCCAGGCAGATCTGAAGACAAAGCAAACAGGTGCATTGTTTCTCTCCTGCCACATCAGTGTTAGAAATGCTAAAATTGGGGGCTGGAGAGATGACCTAGCGGTTAAGAGCGCTGACCGCTCTTACAGAGGACCCGGGTTCGATCCCCAGCACCCACATGGTGGCCGAGAACCGTCTGAGGCTCCAATTCCAGGAGAACTCCAGTTCCAGGGAAATCCGACACCCTCTTCTGACCTCCGCGGCATTGCATGACATGGGTGCACAGACTTGCATGCAGACGGTACATTCATACACATACAGAAATAAATAAAAAATAAATAAATAAAAAATAAAGTGTCCTTTGGGCTCCCTGAGTGATGAAATGTGAACCAGGAGATGTGAGCTGAATAAACCCTTTCCTCCCCAAGTTGGAATTGGTCAGAGTGTTTTGTGTCTGCAATCGAAAAGAGAACTGGAATAGCAGTATTTCTTTTTTTAATTTTTTTTTAATTTATTTATTTTTTTATGTGTATGAATGTACTGTCTGCATGCAGGTCTGTGCACCCGTGTCGTGCAATGCCGCGGAGGTCAGAAGAGGGTCTCGGATTCCCCTGGAACTGGAGTTCTCCTGGAATTGGAGTTACAGACGGTTCTTAGCCGCCATGTGGGTGCTGGGGATCGAACCCGGGTCCTCTGCAAGAGCGTGGGTACTCTTAACCGCTAGGCCATCTCTCCAGCCCCTGGAACAGCAGTATTTCATCAGACCTCACTACCTTAGTTTCCTCTTTAGGTTCAGGAAGGATTCCTTTTCGCTGCTTTTTTTTTTTTTTGGTCTTTTCGAGACAGGGTCTCCCTGTAGCCCCAGCTGTCCTGGAACTCACTCTGTAGACCAGGCTGGCCTTGAACTCACAGAGATCCGCCTGCCTCTGCCTCCCGAGTGCTAGGATTAAAGGTGTGCAACACCATGCCCGGCCTTTTCACTGCTTTTTGTCCACAATGATTTAACAGCTTCATAAATTCTCTGGTTTCTAGCATATCTTTCCCGGTTATCTTCACAATTATCCATGACAGAGCTGGGTAAGCAAACAGTTGCTCCCAATATGACTGTCCTAGTGGATAAGGAATCTTCTTAAACTGAGAACCTTTTCTTGCTAAAACCAAACCCACCAGTCCTGAAGCTGTCACCACTCCCACCTGGGGAAGAAAATCCTAAGGGGAAGATTCTTCAAGTAGACACGCATGTACATCTTTCCCAAATTGGACTGGAAATTCTTCACACGGACATAAGCACCTCACTGTAGCCAATATAAGGAACAGTGATAGTGTGGATGGATGCAAAGCCCATTTGTAAATAAGCAGACTGATCTTCACATACAGAATGGAGGGGTGCAGTGTATGTGGGGAGCTATTCTGGGCTCGCTGCATGATTTCAGGACTCTTCCTCTTTGTGCAGTTACGGATGCAGATATCAGACCCGCAGGCTGGCTGCCAGCTTTCCCGTCCTAAAGGCCACCTACGCTTTTTATTTTTTAATATGAGCTTTCCTTTTCTCCACCAACAGGAATTTTTCCCCCTTTCTATAGTCCCTATTTATTTTTTAGTTACTTTTTACATTTAATTTTTTTTTGTGTGTGTATGAGTACATTGCCTGCATATAGTTAGATGCACCCACATTGTGCAATGCCCACGGAGGTCAGAAAGGGGTGTCAGCTCCCCTGGTAGTTTACAGATGGTTGTGTACTGATATGTGGGTGCTGGGAATCGAACCTGGGTGCTCTGCAAGAGCAGCCAGTGCTCTTAACCACTGAGCGCTCTCTCTCTCTCTCTCTCTCTCTCTCTCTCTCTCTCTCTCCCCTACTTTTGACATTTTTATGTACACAGTTGACAAATCCTGAAGTTGACAAATGGCATTTTTCTGAACACTAGAAGGACAAGAGCAGGGTGCACTTCCCTACTTCAGCTCATCCACCACAATGTCATGAAGGTTGGGCTCCCTGGTCTAGATCTTCTGCTTGCCAACTGTGTGATTGATACCACCTGCCTGTGCTCTAGTGACCTCGGTAGTGACGTGGAGGCAGCACTGCCACCTGCTTCTTAGAAGGGTTTGACGATTCAATAAGCAAGCTCACTGGAGGCTTCTGGAATTAAGCACTGGGTAAATCTTCAAATCCAGCAGGCTGGAGCTGTGTTCAGTAAGAGAACTCTGACCTAGTTGGTGGCAACTGTCAAATTGATTAGATTGAGGGCCAGAGGATTGGTAAGGCATGTCTGGGCATATCTGGGGGTAAGTTTCCAGAGAATATTAACTAAGTGGGTGGGAATGGAGACCCGCCCAGGTGGGTGGTACGGTTCCACGTTTCCTGGCTGCCCTAACGTGAGCTGCTATTCTCCTTTGCCCTCTCGGGTATTTTGAACGGAAACTTCCAGAATCATGAGCCCAAATGAATTTTCCCTCCCTTGAGTTTTGCTTAGGTGTTTTGTCACAGTGACATGAAACTGATTGACACACAGGTTGTATCAGAGGAGTGGGCTCCTTGCCGTGACTAAACCTGACCATGAGGTTTCAAAGCTTCTGGAGCTAGGATGTGGGGAGAATTAGGAAAAGTCCCCTAGAAAGCTGCAGGCTCAGCTGAATTGGTGATTTTGGGGGCTGCTTGGGAGTCCACAGGGCACATGAAAATACTGGCAGTGGCCTGTGCTCGTCTGTTTAGATGGGAATAAGGATTCTCCCGGAAGCTGGGCCAGAGGCATCTGTGCAACAATGTGACAAAGAATTTGTCTACATTTTTGTCTGTGTCCTAAGACTTTGCAGATCACCAAGATTAAAGGTGAAGGACTAATTAATCTGGCAGAAGACACTTCAAGGCAGGGCAAAATTAGGGCCTGGCATGGTTATTTCTGACCGCTTTTAGTCAGCTTTACAATGACTCTGAAAAGCAGAGCAGAAAGGTTTGAAAAACAATTGCAATTTTCCTAGAAAAGAAGAAAGCATAAAGTTGAAGTTAAGGGAACAGGGTCGTTAAATGTAAGATATGTAGTCTGTATCAGAGCAACAGGGAAGCTACTTGAAGGGACCTCAAGAATTGGCCAGGCACCACTCAAGGATGTAAAGGAAAGAGTTCTTGAAAGACATGGTGTTGAGAAGAGAGTTTGGGACTCCCTGCTTACACAGAGCCATCTAGGGAACTGTTTTCCGCGGTTCATCCATCCGGGAAGCCAAGGCTCAAGCGGTCCTGGATGTTGCTTGATCTGGAAACGATCATTGCTAGGTAGACCAGGCTGGCCTTGATCTCATAGAGATCTGCCTGTCTCTGCTCCTGAGTGTTTAGATTAAAGGCAAGCATGCTGAGATTAAAGGCATGTGTCACCACACTGGGGCCTAGCTTCTGTATCTTGCCATTTAAAACCTTGCTGTCTTATAGAATATGGTTCTGTTTGATGTCTTTTGACCATAGTAGATTATTTCCCTGTATGCCCTGAGAAAATACAAATATTGTTATAGGACGGGAGTTCTGAAGACTGTTCAATAAATTTAACAATTTAATCTTTCAAGGTCGTAAGAAAACCCTATTTTCTTGTATAGAACAAGAAACTGAAGCTCAGAGAGGTTGAAACTAAGGCCGCGTCAGCCACAAATAATGGGGCTGAGCTTTGAAAGCTGACCTCATTTGCTTGGAAGTCCCCCTACTCCCTTCTGGTTCATGCCCACCACCCAGAGAGTTGACCCTGATGCCTGGGGTACAGCATAGGGCGCCCTACCTCCAGTGACTTAGCAGTTCTTCACGGTGTCTCACAGGGGCCCCCCAGGAGACAAAGAGCCTCATGAAGGCTTCCTATACATCAGAGCTGATTCAGAAATCTGTGAGGGACATAGAGCACTGGCACGGCAGGAAGACGGATGAGCTGGGTAGGTGGGAGCGATGCCCAGGGGCTGCCGGGGGCTGCCTCTGTCCTCTACAGTCAGGGTGGGCTGGTTCCAAGGTTCAGAGCAGGAGGTGGAGCCCCTGGGGGTTGGACTTGGACAGGCATGGGTCACTGCTGCAGTCTAGGCTCTCTGAAGGCTGTTGGGTGACCTGTGATGACCTCTCCTCTGTTCTCTGTAGGACGGTGGCACCGGAAAAATGCTATGGACACAAAGTTGCAGAAAGCGCTGGATGAGAAAATTGCAGAGAAGAGCAAATCCAAGAGCGCCAAGTAGTCGATAGGGTGTTAAGAAGACAGCTCAAAGGAAGTGCTGCCAATAAAGAAAGAAGGGCACGAGTCTGAGCCCTACTTGTCTCTATGACGGGATGGACACCCATGGGTGGGGCTGGGGAGAACAGAGGCTTTGAGGACCCGAGCCACCCCCAGACCACCTCTGTGTGTCTTCCTCCACCACCCCAGGAAGTTTGGGAGAGTTGATCTGATGTGCTGGGGGTGGACACAACTGGGCTGTCTTCTGCATGCTAGCCCTAGTCAGACCCCAATTGTTTTTAGATATCCTTTCCTTTCGCACGAACCCAGGGCCTTGAAAGGAATTGACCATGTTCATTTATCCCTTCCAACCTAGGAACGGATTGACACCTCCCCCCACACACAAGGTGATTGGTTCAGGAATGATCTTGTGACTCAGTTTGGGCCAATGAGATGGAAGGAAAGGTATAGGCGTTAGAACCCTCCTGGAAACACTTCCAAGCTGAGCAGGCAGGGGGAGCATCCCTTACTCCAGAATGAGGAGTGTACCGAGAGCTCAGGACAGTTAGCACAGCCCGGCTTCTTCCTGGACCTCACTGAAAACCTGCCTCAAAAAAAAGTGACTCTGGCTGGAAATTGCTAGGTTCTGATCCCAGGCACTGTTGATATAATCACGTACAATTTCTTTGGCTTCCCCAGATGTTTCCTTCCTTTGTGGAGAGGATGATAATAGCTTAGGGACGGCGTCAGGATGAAATCAGGACAAAGCCAGGCTGTGTGTAATGCATGTGCCCTGATGGTTTCTGTGTCAGAGCAATGCAGGGGCTGCTTCGGTGCCTTGTGTCCTGGGCATATAATAGCCACTTCATAAAGATGGGGTCCAGATGTCCCAGCGCCAGGTCATACCCTGCAGAAGTAAACACTGCAGAAAGATGTGCTGAACCTGCACCTGTGCCCAATGTGCAAATGTACTTTCTGTGCTGCATCCCCACCCAGTCCGTCCCCAGGCCATTCCCTGTCCTGGGAAGAACAGGATCAGGAGAGGACCACAGCTTCCTTCTTCTGACTGTGATTTTGATGTTTCCTTTTGCTTTGGATTTTCAAAGTGCAATGACCACTCAAGAGACTGCCATGTTGTGGTCTTCAAGATATCCTTGGTACAGAGTAGTGCTCAGAGTCTCCTCTCACATCGGCTGGGCCTTGTGTTCCCTTGCCCATGGGTACATTAACAATTCAGGGCAATACCAGCTAAACCATTGCACACAGAGTCCGGTCCCCTTGGAAAGGCTCTTTCCAGTCCCTATAAAATAGGGAAGCTCAAGAAAGCATGAAGGAGAGGCTGCAGAGAGATAGCCAGGCATGCCTGTGGCACTCACTTCAGCTGTGGCGTTCATCCAGCTTATATCTAGACCATCTGTGGTATCCCAGCTGTGGTCCCCATCCCAGCTGTGGAACCCATCCCAGCTGTGGTCCCCATCCCAGCTGTGGTCCCCATCCCAGCTGTGGTCCCCATCCCAGCTGTGGAACCCATCCCAGCTGTGGAACCCATCCCAGCTGTGGTCCCCATCCCAGCTGTGGTCCCCATCCCAGCTGTGGTCCCCATCCCAGCTGTGGTCCCCATCCCAGCTGTGGAACCCATCCCAGCTGTGGTCCCCATCCCAGCTGTGGAACCCATCCCCCTTGGGGAAATCATCCCAGCTGCATGGCACCCATCAAAACTGCCGTGTCCATCCCAGCTGTGTGGTACTCATCAAAACTGCCATGTCCATCCCAGCTGTGTGGTACTCATCAAAACTGCCGTGTCCATCCCAGCTGTATGGTACTCATCAAAACTGCAGTGTCCATCCCAGCTGTGTAGCACCCATCAAAACTGCAGTGTCCATCCCAGCTGTGGTCCTTATCTCTCCCTGAGCCCTGCTCAATTGCCCACTTGGCAGCAGGTAAATGGTCATGTCATTTTAAGTCACTGGGTTTGGCATTTTGGAAAATAGAAAATATAAATATCCCACAAATCGAGCGTCTTCCTAGAGAGTCTGAGTGCCGCTGGCCCGAGAGGCTCCTCTGTGCAGGGCCTGCCAGCCCCTCTGTTAGGGACTCTCCCCTCCCCTCCGTTAGGGACTCTCCCCTCCCCTCCATTAAGGACTCTCCCCTCCCCTGAGGCTCCGGTCCCACAGTCCCTCAGTTACATAGAAACTGGGTGTGGTGGTACATGCAAGTGATTCCAACCCTTAAGAGCCAGCAGTGGGAAGATCAAATGTTCAAGGTATTCCTGGCTACATGGTGGTGCAAGGCCTGCGTAAGCTCTCACACTGGGCAGACAGTTGCATCAGGAATGCATGCAATGAGGCCCGGCAGAATGTGGTGGTGGTTGCATTGGGGGTGTAGCCGGGGCTGTGGGGAGGGTATAGTCAGATTTGAGGCTTCGTAGCAGAGGCTGAATCTTGGACTGAGTTCCCACGCATTGAGGTGGACTGGTGGAGGCACACGCTATGAATGAAACCCTAGCAGGTTGTGCCGAGGGCTTGCAAATGGCTCATGAAGCTTGAAGTAGAGCTCTGAGGAGGGAGGTGGGAACAGCACACAGCCCAGGCCTGAGGGGCTGGTCCAGGCACCCATAGGAACCCTCCCTCTAGGAGCTCTGGGTCTGACTGAAACATATGAGGTCCTTATGAAACATATGAAGCTACACAGGAAAGAAAACTGAAGTCATGCTTAATATTCCCAGTTGTCAGAGATGCAAATTAAAACAACCAGCCTGTCAGATGGCCAATATTGAAAATTCGAGTATAGGTGAAAACAAGGTTATCTCATGGCTGAGAGGAAAGTGGTGGCGTTCAGCTTTAATCTTAACACTCAGGAGGCAGAGGGAGGTGACTTTCTGTGTGAGCAAGGCCAGCCAGGTCTAAAAAAAGAAAAGGCTTCATGCTCTGTGGTTAAGGGCACAGGCTAGTCTTGCAGAGGACCCGGGTTCGATTCCCAGCACACACATGGCAGCTAACAAAAGTCCTGTAGCAAACACTGCATAGCACAAGTGCGCTTACTACATGCAGGCAATACACTTCACTTAAAATTTTTAAAAAATTGAAAGAAGGAAGTATTTCTGAGGTCCACTGTGCTGGACAGCTTTGCTGTCAACTTGACACACCTGGGTCGAGGGAGCCTCAGTTGGGGAATTTGTCCCATTGGACTGGCCTGTGGCCATGTCTGTGGAGTATCTTGATGAGTGATGTGGCCCAGCCCACTGTGGGTGGTGCCACCCCTAGGCAGGTGGTTGTGTATTGTATAAAAAAGCAAGCTGGGCATGGGCCTGGGGAGCAGGCCAGTAAGCAGCACTCCCCCATGGCCTGTGCTTCAGCTCCTGCCTCCGGGTTCCTGCCCTGAGTTCCTACCTTGGGCTCCCTAAGTGATGAACTGTGACCTGGGAGAAGTGAGCCAAATAAACCCTTTCCTCCCCAAGTTGGTGTTGGTCAGTATTTGTCACAGCAATATGAATAAACTAGAACTGCTGGAGGGGACACTGTCCACTGTGGAGGGAAGGTATGACGGCAGGAGCCCAAAGCAGCTGGTCACGTTGTGTCCATAGCCAGGAAGCACAGAGTTACAATACTGCTGCTCAGCTTCCTCCTTTAATTCAGGCTGGGAGCTCAGTCCATAGAACGGTGCTGCTCACTTTCAGAGTGGATATTCCCACCTCCTTTAACCCTGATAATCCCTCACAGATGTGCCCAGAGATTTGTTTCCATGGCAATTCTAAATCCCATCAAATTGACAAGATTAACTGTCATACTTGGAAGGGAAGACCCCTGCATTTGATGAATGAAGATATGCAGGTGCCTCTAGCATAAACTGAAGTTTTACCTGGAAACCCCGACATTCCCATTGCCACATAGCTTAGTGAACCCCTCAACATACAGAGGGAACCCCTCAACATGCAAAGAGGACCACTGTAGTGTTCTAAGTCATAAGCCATACCCCAAATGTCGTTCACCTTGACATTGGGCTAATCCAGGGCGTTGGAGGGGAACTACCCTCCCTGCACACATTATTAGCCAGGTCACCGTGTGTCAGTGGAGGAAATGACAGCCATGGGAAGAAACACTGATCACATCACCTTCAAAAAGCACACTGAGTCTCAATGGGTCCCTGTGAGTAGGGAAGGTGGCTTGGGAGTGGCCCGCCAGGACCCCCCTTCCCTTAGCGATTTTCAGAGGCAGCCTGGCAAGAGAGGCAGCTGGCTGAGCACCTTCAGATGGGAGAAGGGGTGATTAATACAATGCCCGAGAGCTGATGGAAAGCAAAGGAATGATTTCCATTTTAACCCAATTGAACAGATGTGATACATTTTGAGGCTGCTTCAGTTAAAGATCCCATCTCAGGACATACAGAGGTGTTTGGTTTAATTAATCATTTTCTAGAGAGAGAGAGAGCAAAGCTGTAATCTTGGTAAAGGAAATAAACAGGAATAAATTTGTTTTTTTGTTGTTGTTGATTTTTGTTTTTTGGTCTTTTCGAGACAGGGTCTCCGTGTAGCCCCAGCTGTCCTGGAACTCACTCTGTAGACCAGGCTGGCCTTGAATTCACAAAGTTCTGCCTGCCTCTGCCTCCCGAGTGCTAGGATTAAAGGCGTGAGGGTCTCCCTATAGCCCTAGATGTCCTGGAACTCACTCTGTAGACCAGGCTGGCCTTGAATTCACAAAGTTCTGCCTGCCTCTGCCTCCCGAGTGCTAGGATTAAAGGCGTGAGGGTTCTGTTTTAAGGGAAGCCTTGAACTCACTGGCACTGCTTCCAACAGCATTGTCTGCGTGTGCCTGAGGCCCTGATGCGGTTGACTTCAGTAGTTGAAAGTATCACAGGGACCAGGAGTCAAGTCGCATACTGAAAAGTTGTTCAGTCTTCCACTCACACAGGGCTTCATTTCCAGAACCATCTTCAAATTCGTGTCCTATCCATATACCACTGACAAAGGCTCTTGAGGATGCTCTGGCCTCAAATGTGGCATGGATGGGGTAGAGTCCCAGGCCATGTGTCCCCTGAGGGTATGTCCCTTCGAAACATTTCTAGGCTCTTAACCTTTCTGGTACCTGTAAGATTCCTCCTTCCATGTGAGTAACATCACAGGAAGCTACTGTCTGGACAAGGCTCCTGCACTGGTCCCAGCAGACACAACTGACACCAAGTCAAAGTCCCAGTCATCCAACTGACCCTAAGCTATTTGCCTGACCTTCTGAGAACCAGGAGACTTTAAAAGTAAGAGTCAGACTTTCCAAACCAACACCATCATGAAGTTCTCTCTGCCTCAGTTCATCACAAAACAATTTGGAGTGTTCTTTACAAGGAAGGTGACTTGCAGTGGCTAAGAGCACTGGCTAGTCTTGCAGAGGACCCAGGTTCGATTCCCAGCACCACATGGCAGCTAACACCTGTATCTCCAGTTCTAGGGGATCTGAAGCCATCTTCTCGACTCCATGGGCATTGCACAACATAGGTGCACTTACCACTCATACACATAAAATAAAAATAATAAAATATTTTTAAAAACAAGGAAAGCGACTTTGAAGGAACATTCAGCATTTTGGCTTTTCTCCAGGTTTTGTGTCCAACCTGTTCTACCCAGCTCAACTGAACACTTATTCTATTTTATGGCATGAAACGTTTGATAACAGAATTGATAGTAAAATTTTTTTAATTTTTTAAAATTAATTTTATTTATTTATGTATGTGTATGAATGTACAGTCTGCATGCAAGTTTGTGCACCCGTGTCATGCAATGCCATGGAGGTCAGAAGAGGGTCTCAGATTCCCCTGGAACTGGAGTTCTCCTGGAATTGGAGTTACAGACAGTTCTCAGCCGCCATGTGGGTGCTGGGGATCGAACCCGGGTCCTCTGTAAGAGCGGTCGGCGCTCTTAACCGCTAGGCCATCTCTCCAGCCCCGATAATAAAATTTTAAAGCTAGCGAAGGCAGTGCCTAGGATGCAGAGGGATCAGAGATTCCAGTTCAGCCTTGGCTACATAAGACCTTGTCTTAAAGAAACTCAGTTGGCCATCATGGTTCAGGCCTTTAATCCCAGCATTTGGAAGGCAGAGGCAGGGGGAATTTCTGTGAGTTCAAGGCCAGTCTTGTCTATATAGCAAGTTCCAGGTCAGCTGGGGCTACAGGGATATCCTGTCTCAAAAAGACCAAAAAGAAAGTATATATAAATATCTTTATGATATTAAAGTTAAATTGGTGTAATTTTGCCCTTTGACATACAGTAAGTGTGGGCTTGAACCAGGTGGGGTTGAAGTCCGTGCCCACCAGGCTACCTGGCTCTGCAGAAGTATAAGCTGTGTTTTTCTCAGGAATCCAGTTGAGCATGGCAGGGGCTTCTACAGTGTTTTTGCTCAGAGCCCAGAGGAGAACATTCATGCGGAGATTTTCTTGTTTATGGTGAGTCCTTAAATACTTTCTGATAAGGAAGTGCCAGAGATCCTTCATAGCAAGTGAGGGAGGAGATATTGCAGATGTGTTTGGGTCAGAGCCAGGCTAGGCCACAAGGAAAATTATCCTGAATAACAACTGCCAGGCAACCAGCTGTGCGGGGCACAGTGGCCTATTTCCCAGAAGTCTATAGGCCACTGAGGTCCCTTCCTAAAAGGGACAAGAGGACAAGAGTGGACATTTTAATGATGCTCCCCTTTATTTAATAAATGGGGAAATTGAGGCATACATAGCCAGAAATTAGTTGCCAAGGTCCAGAGGCAGAGACAGAGACCAGGGACTGAGCACAGGCCTCTGGGCTTCCCATGGGTAGCTCCTGGCAACCTTGTTATCAAGCTGCCATCTCAGCTCATCAGAGGGGAGGGAGCCAGGCCGAATCAGGGTTGGGCTCAGCTGACCTCAGGTTTCTGTACATGGGGCAGTCAAAGGCTTCCCCCCCAGGGCGACTATGAGGAGAGCAGAGGTCCCGGCAAAGCTGCAGCAGGCCATGGAGCAGCCCAGAGCAGTCATGGTAATTCCCGAGCTCAGGAAAACAGGAAGAAAGGCTTTCAGCAGAAGCAGAGAAGTTGAGGAGAGGACGGACATTTATGGATCAGAAGTTGAATCCTAGGGGCCTCTGGGTGGAACTTTGCCTGCAGAAGACAAACACATTATCCACTCTTGGATGCCCAGCTACTTTGCCAACCGTACTAGTGGAGAGGATCAGCCTTATATCCTATGTGGTACCTTTCCTAAGTAGCTAAACTCCTACCATATAGCAGCTCCAAGGCAAAGTGGGATGATGGGATTAATTTCCTAAATTAGGGCTTTATATCCTATCTGGTACCTTCGCTAAATCTACTAAACTGAGGCCCCCTCCCCTCTAGTCTTACCCTTCCCTTGTAAAATCTCTAGGTGTTCAGCATGTTGCTGCTGGATCCCAGATGCATTGTGAGTGGTGGGCATTGTTAAAGGATCCCATCACCTGAAATTCACCTCAGGACCTGTTTCCCAAACCAGCCCTACAGCCAGTCCAGTTCTTTCCGCACCTAAGGGGAGGAATTAAATAATCGAGGAAGGGAATAAACAGTTTCCCCATAAAGATTAGGCCCTGGGGACAGAGTCAGAGACTGGTGCTAGAGGGCAGCCTCCCAAGTAGGGATCTTCCAAGCTGACTCTGGGACAAGGCTCCCAAGAGAGAGTACTTAAGGCCATTGCTCAGAGTAGACAGTGGTGAGTGGAGAGGTAGAGAGAAGGAAAGAAGCTACAGAAGATATTGTTCAGCAAGGTGCCGCTCTGCAGCCTGCAACCGGCTCTGTTCCTCAGAGGGGCTCAGGGAAGCAGTCAGGACAAGCAGATGAGAGCAGAGCCATCCATCAAAGGGGTGGGTGGAGAGCCTCTCCCAGGAATGCATCTTGGGAGTGTGCAGCCTCTGCAGGGCAGATTAGGGTCAGCATCCTCAGGAGGACAGTGTGGGTCCCAGGTGGGGGTGGGCACCCTTGAATACTGAGGGCACAAGGGCATGGAGCCAAGGAGAAACAGCTGCCTGTAGGTGCTAAGAGCAGATTTTACCCAGTGATTACTGTGAAAGGGCAAAATGACACGATTTAAATATGCTAATTGGCTTTATTTTTGATTCTAGAGCCAGGCAGCATTTCATGTTACAAAACAGAGTAAGTTCCAATGAGCAGACATAGAAGGTTGGTTTGTAGACAGAAAAAGACTAAGCAGAAAGTTACCGCCCATGTAAGTCTACATGGAGACAGAAACAAAGAATGGTAACTGGCTCCCTTCAGACGACGTAGGCATGAGGCAGAGGGAGTCCATTGCCATTACAGGTGACAGTGGCCTGTTTGGAAATGTGACTGTTCTTTCTCCTGTCTTGATGTTTAGAAGGTCGGAGAAGCAATTAGCTGTGGCTTGGTGTGTTAGTTTCTTCTCCCATTGCTGTGACAAAATGCTTGACAAGCACAGCTTAAAGGGGCCGGGTGTGGTGGCACGCACGTTTAATCCCAGCACCTGGGAGGCAGAGGCAGGTGGATCTCTATAAGATCTAAGCCATCCTGGTTTACATAGTGAGTTTCAGGCCAGCTGGGGCTAACCAAGAGACCTTGTCTCTAATAACAACAACAACAACAAACTCCAAGAGAAAAAAAAAACAACCTAAGGGAAGAAAGGTTTATTTATTTATTTTTTTTTTGGCTTATAGTTCCAAGGGATGGAGTCCATCATGGTGGGGAAGGCGCGGTGGCAGAAGCAGAAGGCATCCACAGTCAGGACGCGAAGAGAGAAGAACGCCGTGCTCGTCTTGCATTCTCCGTTTTAATCAGTATAGTGATCTCAACCGATGAGATGGTGTCATCTACATTTAGGATGGCTCTTCCCATTTCAACATAATATAGTCCTTCAAAGACAGGCCCAGAGGTTTGTTTCCATGGTGATTCACATCCCATCAAATTGGCAATCAAGATTAACCACTCTGCTAGGTGCCATGGAACTTTGGCATGACTGAGCCCCTTTTAACTTCTAGCCTGGTCCACTGGGGCCCCAAGCAATGGATTCCTGTCATTTTGATTTAATACTGCTGACAAAGAGGAGTGAGTTCCCTTCTGGTTGACACAGAGGTGACTGGGCCTCTGAAAGGAAGGACTGTAAAGTGGGAGAACAGGGACTCCTTGAGGACAGGCAATGTGGATGTATTCAAGTTGGAGTCGTGTCTTCTCCAGAGACCAGAGGGCAGACGGGTCTGTCCTTTTTTTATTCTATTGTAAAAGAATAGCTTTCCCGCCCTTGAAAGGGTGCACTACTGAGCGACAGCTGGTAAACTCCCAGCTGGGAGGGACAAAGTGAGGAGTTGCCACTGGAAGTCATTTTTAGTTAATGTTCTAGAAATAGGTCAAGGGCCTCTGTCTGGAGTCGGCTAGAATAAGAGGCTAATCCTACAGGAGCACTGGGCTTCCTATTTAAAAAAGATTTTTATTATTATTATTTTATGCATATGTGTGCATCACCTACCTATGTGTAAATGCACCATGTTGTGCGAGGCTCTCAGAGGTCAGAAAAGCGTGCATGTCAGATCCCCTGGAACTGGAGTTCTAGACCATTGCTAGCTGCCATGTGGGAGCTAGGAATCGAATCTGGGTCCTCTGTAAGAGCAGTCAGTGCTTTTAAGCACTGAGCCATCTCTCCAGCCCCACACTGAGCTTTCTTATGCAGACAGGAGCCCTGTTAGACTTTCATCTTGTCTAGCACACAGGTCAGGACACGGTGGTTATGTGTCGAGAGCCATCCACTTGCTACTATCCCTCAAACATCGTAGTTAAAGACCTAAGACCTATGTCCTGGAACACAAAAGACACACGCACAGTACAACACATGTGAACATATACATTGCCATCTAAGCATCCTTCAGACAGAGCCACATATTCATGCAATCAGGTTCATGTTAACACTATGCACGCACTAACAGATTACTTTACATACTTGGATTGCTGACGTACATCCAAACACAAGTGCATGTAGGGACAGCTTTAGGAGTATGCCACCTATGTGGTTGGTCACACAGGGCTTCAGGCTCCGAAGGGCCCCACAATAGGTCCAATTTTATTTCATTTCTTATGGTTTTATATTTGTGTGTGTGTGTGTGTGTGTGTGTGTGTGTGTGTGTGTACTGGTGTGTGTACGCACCATATCACACGCACCAACACCACACCTGTGGAGGTCAGAGGACAACTTTCAGGAGTTGGCTCTCTCCTTCCACTGAGGGTCTCAGGGATCAAACTCAGGTCATTAGACCTGTGTGGTAAACACTTTTACCTGCTGAACTGTCCGGCCAGTCCCACTCTAGATTTAATGCTCTTCTGCTAGGGTTTTGAAATTCTTAACGGTTTTGGACAGGAGTCCCCACATTTCCATCGGCACCCATCTGTGCCTGGACAGATGCGCGTACAGTAGCCATCTCTGTGTCTTTCTGTCTTGCTCTTCCCCTGAAAAATGAGAACTACAGCTTGTCCCGTAGTGTCGGGGATTGACCTCTAGGTGGCAGCATCACTCTGCTAAAGCCTTAGTGAGGAGCGGAAGGAAGTAGGTGATGCTGGGGAGGAAATGGACAGCTCAGACCTGGGGGGAATATACTCCTTTTCCAGAAAGCTGGAGAGTTCCCAAATCAACATCTCTAAGGAATTATCTGATCCATTCTGTTACCAATTCATTTTTAAGTGCTTTCTTTAAAAATATGGTTATAAACATAATGCATTTTTATTATAGAAAATAGCACACAAAAATTTAAAAGCCACCTGTAACTTGATTTTTGTTGTTGTTGTTGTTGTTGTTGTTTTGAGACAGGGTCTCCTTGTAGCCTCAGCTCACCTGGAACTCCCTCTGTGGACCAGGCTGGCCTTGAACTCACAGAGATCACCCGGCCTCTGCTTCCCAAGTGCTGGGATTAAAGGCGTGCACCACCATGCCCAGATTGTAACTTGATTTTTTTTATTTTGGTCTTTTCGAGACAGGGTCTCCCTGTAGTCCCAGCTGTCCTGGAACTCACTCTGTAGACCAGGCTGGCCTTGAACTCACAAAGATCCGCCTGCCTCTGCCTCCCAAGTGCTGGGATTAAAGGCGTGCGCCACCACGCCTGGCGTAACTTGATTTTTAAATAAAAGGATATAAAAAGAAATGGCCGTACCTCCTCTCCAAGGACTACACAATTCCCACCAGATCTTTTCTGTACTCTGGTGCTTATACTTATTTCCTGTGTGCGGATAGAAACATGGGAAATATGTACAAGGCTGTTTTATTATGCTCCGCTGTTCGGTGTGTTTCCCGGTGGTATGTACAAATCAGGTTGGACTTTCAGATGTCTGGAATCTAATATTCCAAAGCATGACTGATGTTTGCAGAGCTTGGGTGAGCAGTTAACGGAACACTTTGTGCTGCCTGGGTGCAAACGAATTTTATTTTTTCCCACTCAGCTGGTAAGGGCATGTGGAAATCCCACCTGCCACGCCTTTCTCTCACCATTCTTCCTGTCACTTCCTTGTTTTGTTGTGGTCTGTCCTACTCCAGAGTCCAAGTTAGGAGCCAGAAGAGGGGCCCGGGTCCTTGGATTTCCACCCAAGGTGGATACTGTGTACATGGGTAGTGGGAAGTCTGTTAAGATCTTCACAGGAAATCAGCTGAAGATAAACCTCATGTCTGTGTCTACTGGGAGTCACTATTGTTCCCTTCCGAGGTCTCCTCTGCAGGAAGACATTTACCAGCACCCTCTTCCTGGCCTGGGTTATTCTCCAGTGGGGGGCTTCTGCAGCAGACACAGAAGGCAGGAGGGAAGGAGCAGCCTTTGTCTTCAGAAGGCACTTGTCTTGGGTGGTGGCACAGGTGTGACCCAGCAGTGTTCTGCATCACTGTGGGGCTGGAGAGATGGCTCACCGGTTAAAAAGCACTGACTGCTTTGCAGAGGACCCAACACCCACATAGCAGCTAGGTACACTCACATACACGGAAAATGCTCATGCAAATAAAAATAATAAATGGAAATTTTATAGAAAAAAAGAAAACCACCCTTGGCTTTCAGTGGACTATCCAGTGAGCTCACCACTGCTGGGCGTGTCTGTGAAGCTGTTTCCAGAGGAGGCAGTGTGTCATGTGTCAGTATATTGGGTGGGAAAAGACTGGTCCTTTGAGGGCAGGCGTCATCCAGTCAGCCAGGGTCCCACATAGAACAAGGCAGAGGATGGGTGTCCTTCCTTCTCCTGGAGCAGGGACACTTCTGCTGCCCTGTGACATCCCAACTCCACTAGTGGCCCTCTGGCCCTGGGGGCAGGACTTACAGGAATAGACTCACGTTCCCCAGCCTTTGACTCTGGACTAAGAATTGCACGAGGCCTTCCAACTTGAGCCTAGCCAAGCTCTGGAATCCTATCATCCTCAGCTTGAAGACAATCCTCTTGGGACTTTCCAGCCTCCAGGATCTCCCAAGACAATTTCCCTAGTCCCCTTTCCTTCCCCTCTTTCCTGGGTTCATCTCTCCAAGAGCCCCAACTAATGCAAATGGCAGGCCCCCTGCATCCATAGTGGCTTCCCATTGATTTAATTTTTCATGCACCCATCAGTCTGGTGAACAGATATTGATTAGATTTGAAGACCTTAGGCAGAGCCATGTTTCATAAGCATTTGAAAGAACTCAATCATCCAGTCTTTGGTACCTGTCACAAACACTAAGTGAGGATGCTTATTCATTGCTAAACATATCATCTTTTCCCGGGGAGACATTTGCAGTCAGGTAAACCAAAAATGGGCTGTCTGGGAGACCTGCTCTCCGACCCTGCTTCAACCTGCAGGCTGCCCACACTCAGAATGGACCTTAATCACCCACTCTGTTCAGTTTTTCTTTTGCCCTGGTTTAGGGATAGGATGGCATGCTGCCCACTGCCCACCTGGCATACGTTCCTTGCCTCTTAACCTCACCTCAAAAATGGTGCTTTTAAGCCATGTGAGGATTATTTGGTACTTACAAGTACTTTGCCTATTAAGAACTTAAACCTTGAAAATGAGCCTAACTAAGAAAAGAGCTTGCCTGGTAAACCAAAGGCCCAATGCATTTAGAAGTGGCCAATTATTACAAACTAAACCTTTCTATTTTTAAAATCTTTTTTGATTTGTTTTATTTTATGTGTATGAGTGTTTCACATGTACACATGTATGTGCACCGCATGTGTGCAATGCCAGAGGCCAGGAGAGGAAGTTAGATTCCCTGAAACTGGAGCTTTGGATGGTTGTGAGCCATCACATGGGTTCTGGGAACTGAGCCTAGGTCCTCTGCAAGAGCAGCCAGTGCTCTTAACCACTGGACCATCTCTCCAGCCCCATAAACCTTTCCAGTTTTTCCATCATTCTGTTTGAGAATTTTGTCATTTACATGGAGACATGGGATGGGGCATGTTCTGGTGGTGGAGCGTTTGCCTAGCATGAGTGACCCTGAGTTTGATCCCCAGAACCACATAAATAAAAATAGATAAATGGAGACTTACTGGTTTCTGAAAATGCTCTCCTGATATGTCTTGTCTTTTACTTTTTTCATGAGCATTTTTTTGGTCTTTTTGAGACAGGGTCTCCCTGTAGCCCCAGATGTCCTGGAACTCACTCTGCAGACCAGGCTGGCCTTGAACTCACAAAGATCCGCCTGCCTCTGGCTCCTGAATGCACCACCACGCTCGGCTTCCATGAACATTTTTACTTCCATTTGAATTAATTGTTGGAAATTATATATTATAGGTTAATTGTTTGCTTCATTTAGATTTTCCAAATAATTGGCACATACTTGTATGCAATGTTTTCTTATAATTGTTGTTTTTTCCATAGTTGTAGTAACAAGAAAGCCTTCTTGGAGGTATGAGTGGAGACACAATATTCCAGCTGAGCCAGTTCAATCAGCAGAACATTACCAGTAATATGGCAGGTTCATCCTAGACCATGCTAAACAAATAGGTGGAATACTAGTGCATTCATGAGACAGGGAACTGCCCCGCCCTCTTGGGCAGCTGGTTTGGGCAGCTTAGTAGTTTTATAAGTCTGACTGGTTTTCTGAATTCTTCAGAGAAGTGTAACCTCGCCTCCTCTTCATTTTATTTTCTGATATGCTTTCCTTCACTTTGGGCTGCCCCAACATTTTGGGTTTCTAACTCTTTCCTTTAACGCTCTCTTCCCCACCATGTTGCCACCATATATGCCTGACCTCTAGGCCAGCTTTAAATGGCAGGGATCTTTCCCTCCTCCCTCCATTCTCCTCCTCCCATGCTGAGATTTACAGACTGCCTGCCCTGAGAATTTTTCTTTTAAACTCTAATAAAATTGTCCTTAAGTTTCTCTTTGAGTCCATTCTTTTTTTAAAAATTTTTTTTATTAATTTTTATTTATTTCTGTATGTGTATGAATGTACTGTCTGCATGCAAGTCTGTGCACCCGTGTCGTGAAATGCCGCGGAGGTCAGAAGAGGGTCTCGGATTCCCCTGGAACTGGAGTTCTCCTGGAATTGGAGTTTCAGACGGTTCTTGGCTGCCATGTGGGTGCTGGGGATCGAACCCGGGTCCTCTGTAAGAGCGGTCGGCGCTCTTAACCACTAGGCCATCTCTCCAGCCCCCTTTGAGTCCATTCTTAAATTCTTTTTTTTTTTTTATGAACAAGACAAGAACCTTAAGAGGTGGGCCCAATTTCCCTTGTATCACTATTTGTACAGTGGCGTCTACTTTTTCCTCTGTTCATTGTATGCTTGTTTTCTTTTAAACATATGCAGGTGAGATGGCTCAGTGGAGGAAAATGTGCCTGCCACCAAGCCTGGGACCGTCATGGCAGCACTAGAAAACCTGAAAGCAACAGGTTGTCCTCTGACCTTTACACACGTGCTGTCCCTTGACGACAGCACACCCCGTGTTCTGCACACAAAATAAAAATAAACTTTAAGGCCAGGTGTGGTGGTGCATGCCTTTAATCCTAGCACTTGGGAGGCAGAGGCAGGTGGATCTTTGTAAGTTCAAGGCCAGCCTGGTCTACAGAGTGAGTTCCAGGACAGCTAGAGCTACAGGGAGACCCTGTCTCAAAAAGATAAATAAACGAATGAATAAATAAATAAATAAATAAATAAAATAAACTTTAAAATGTAATAAAATACTTTAGAAATAACACAGTTCCCCAAACTGAAGTTAATTTGATTTTTAGAATGCAAGTAGTCTGCTCCTCTAGATGCTTGCCCTCCCTGTCCTGTCGGCACCAGTCATGGCTGGCCCTGAGGGACGCGTGTGTAGGGACCATTTGACATTAACTCACCACTCCCTGGTTACGCCTAGTGGGACAAAAGAGGGAAACTTTTCCGTCTCCTTTCTCCTCCCCCGCTTCTGTCTCATAACTCCTCCGGCCTGTAAGCAGACAGCAGGCTGGCTGGTTTCTTGAACAAAACATCTCGCTGAAGATGTGCTGTCACTGTCTTAGAGTTGTTCCTTTCCTCATCTGTCCTTCCTTCTTCCTTCCTTCTTCACATTGTCTCAAACAACAACAACAACAACAACAACAACAACAACAACAACAGCAACAACTCAAACAAGAGGAAGCTGCTTCCTAGAGTAAAAATGCTTCCTCACTCAGATGCGGGGTGTGCTGGGGGAAGAGGGCTGCTGCTATGCTCTCCAGATCACTCAAGAAGGGACCATCCTGGGGCTGGAGAGATGGCCTAGCGGTTAAGAGCACTGACTGCTCTTGCAGAGGACCAGGGTTCGATCCCCAGCACCCATATGGCAGCTGAGAACCGTCCTTGGCTCCAGTTCCAGGGGGATATGACGCCCTCTTCTGACCTCCTCAGCATTGCAGGACATGGGTGCACAAACCTATATGCAGACAGTACATTCATACACATACAAAATAAATAAAATTATATATATATATATATATGTAAAAGAAGGGACCATCCTGGCCCACGTGTATGCCCTGTCTACTTCTCACATCTGTGGGGTCTTACCCCTGTCAGAGCCTGGTGTCTCCCTAGCCTGGTGGCTGAGGTGCTCAGCACCCTGAGGCTGAATGGTTTGGCATTGCTTCCTAGCCGCACTGTCTAGCTAGCCTGCTGGGACTGTCAGGGAGCTACCTTTTTGGTGTCCAGTCAGCTCTGCAAATGAATGCTGTTCTAGTTTGCCTTCAATTGCTGTGACAAAAGTGACCAATACCAACTTGGGGAGGAAAGGATTTGGCTCACATCTCCTAGGTCACAGTTCATCACTGAGGGAGCCCAAGGTAGGAACTCAGGGCAGGAACCTGGAGGCAGGAGCTGGAGCACAGGCCGTGGAGGAGCGCTGCTTACTGGCTGCTCCCCTTGTCGTCGTGCTCAGCCTGCTTTCTTAGACAATACACAACCACCTGCCCAGGGCTGGCACCACTGTGGGATAATTTAGACTCTCTTTTCAACAGACTTTTCCTAGACAAAAGACTCAGAGGAACGAGAGGCAGAGCTGTGGATCCAGCGACCCCTATGGATCCAGTGACCCCTACGGATCCAGCCACCCCTATGGATCCAGCAACAGGGGGAAGGACTCAGGGCTCGAAAAGCAGGCACATGTGCCCTCTGGGATCCTGCCGGTACCTTGATGTGCAGGACTCATGAGAGGCCTGGCCAGGTATGGACATAATAGAAACACTCAAGGGGCTTTGTAAGTGAAGTCCCCTCCATTCACTCTATAGGGGAAAATAGGTATTAAATTCACTGGCAATCCCCTAACTAAATTCTAGTCCTCAGTCTGTCTTTGAGCGAGCTGCAGGGGAGGAGGTGGAGAGCCCAAATAGTTGTGTCTGAGTTAGCTCTGAGAAGGGAAAATTTACTGAGACAACTACCCACAGTGGGTTGGGACCTCCCACATCACTCAAAAATCAAGAAAATTCCCCACAGACATGGCTGTAGGCCAGTCCAGTAGAGACAATTCCCCAATTGAGGCTCCCTCTACCCAGGAGTCTTCACTGCAAGTGAGGCTGCACTTTCACCAATGGCCTTTCCTGGCCTCTCACAGTGCCAAGCCCCAGTGGTTCTCTGTGACCCCTTCATATTTTCAACATCAGAATCATATAGGCAACTCTTACACGTCACCAAGTCCTGCTTACAGCTTGAGATGGAGGCTCAGGCCTCCTCTGGACCACAGCTTTTGTGTGCTGAGCCTGAGGAAATTCTTCCTAGAAGATTTCACCACAGTGACGTTGGTCTCTTGTTATTCACAGCTGATTTTTCAGCCCCAGCTAACCAGCATCAATTGTCCCACTAAAACAAAGGTTTCACTTCAGGTTCTGGTCTCTTCTTAATCACAGCTGATTCTTCAGCCCCAGCTGACCAGAACCCACAGTTTCTCAGTTCACACCAACAGCTCCAGTGGTCTCCGCTTCCCTGTGAAGCTTCACAAGCCAGGCCTCCGCCATCTACAGCTCTTTCAGCAAAACTGCTCCAAGTTCCACAGCAACAAACTCTAAGCATTCAATGATTTGTCTAGTCCAAAGTTCCAAACGCTTCCATAATCCTCCCCAAAACACCAAGATCATGTCTGTCACAGCAATACCCAACTCTTTGGTACAAATTCTATTCTAGTTTTCTTCTCCGTTCTGTGACAAAACACTCTGACCTGGAGAGGAAAGGGTTTATTAATCTTACGTCTCCCAGGTCACAGTTCATTACTTAGAGAGCCTAAGATAGGAACTCAGGGCAGGAACCTGGAGGCAGGAGCTGAAGCACAGGCCATGGAGGAACTGCTTATCAGCTTGCTCCCCTGGCCCATGCTCAGCCTGCTTTCTTATATAATACACAACAGCCTGCCCATGAGTGGCACCCCCCACAGTGGGCTGGGCCCTCCCACATCACTCAACAATCAAGAAAATACCCCACAGACATGGACACAGGCCAGTCTAATGGAGGCAATTCCCCAGTTGAGGCTCCCTCAACCCAAATGTGTCAAGCTGACACTAAAGCTACCCAGCATAGATGCCATGGACCAGAAAAGCAGGGGCAGCTTTGGATCTTGTCTGGGAACTCATCAAGATGAGTTCACTCTGAGACTTCCTCATGTTAAACCAGGGAAACTTGGATTTGACTTTTTGGATTCTAAGTTTAATTAATAAAACATTTTACAAATAGACTCAGAAGCAACATCTAGGACAATTTTATTAAAAATAGCCAGGCAATGTTGGTGATTGCCAGGAGTGGGGGATGGAGAAGAGGAGAGGGCCATGCTTTGAGAAAGGGCAGCTTCAATGATGGAGGTCAGCAAGCAGCTGCTTGGTGGAGATGAGGATCTTCACAGTGAGAAAGGCCAGACAGCCTGAAAAGGTCACACAGGCTTCTGGCCAGTATCTGACAGAAAAAGAGATAGAAGGAAAAACTACCAGAGAGGCTCTGCAGTGCTCCCCGGGGATGCTCTGCAGCAGCTGTCAAGGCGAGGCTTCTGGAAGCGTAAATACACGATTTCACTAAGAGCTTGATTAGTTCTCTCTTCTCCTTAACCTGCTTTCTGGTGAGTCAGATTTCCTTGGTCGGGGAGTGTTTTGGGCAGGAGTGTGTGTGGGGAAATGATAGAGTGGGTTCCTGCCCAGGTGATTGACAGGCTCAACTGGAAAATGTTAGGAATTAGGAATGGAAAGAGATCCATCAGAAACTGGACCCTATTGAGAACTGTCTCCCAGGTTCAGCACCAAGGTGTGGAAAGAGTCACCGGTGAAAAGGAAAAGGAACCAGGAACCATGCTCTACAATCCAAACTGATCTTTATTAGTCAAGCGGGGGTGGGGGTGAGGGGTAACTACTGCCTGGTGGGAGTCTTCAGTAGCCAGAGAAGGGGAACTTAAGTATGTTTGTGCATGTAAATGGAGTTTGGTTAGGGACATTTGCTTAAGGCCTAGGGCATCTATGAGGGTCTCGGAAGGGCTTATTTGCAGAGCAGAGATGGCTTGATGATTGGGGTTTATGGGTGCTCCAAACATACTTCTTTGTAGAGCAAGAGTTGCCTTACAGTTTATGGAGGGGTCTCCCTTTAGATTCACTCTTTTTTTTTAAAATTTTATTTATTTATTTATTTATTTATTTATTTATTTATTTATTTATTTATTTGTAGGAATGTACTGTCTGCATGCAAGTTTGTGCACCCGTGTCGTGCAATGCCGCGGAGGTCAGAAGAGGGTCTCGGATTCCCCTGGAACTGGAGTTCTCCTGGAATTGGAGCTTCAGATGGTTCTCAGCCGCCATGTGGGTGCTGGGGATCGAACCCGGGTCCTCTGTAAGAGCGGTCGGCGCTCTTAACCGCTAGGCCATCCCTCCAGCCCCTAGATTCACTCTTAAAAGTTGGAGAAGATACTTGGTAGTGTTTGGGGGTAGCTTAGAATGTCAGGTTTCCACCTGTGGCCAGAGGTAGAGCTCAGTCTATTTTCTTAAGTGTTTTATTATTTTAATTTTTTGTGTATGAATATATTGCCTGCATGTATGTAAGTGCACCAGTGTCATGCAAGCCCATAGAGGTCAGAAGAGGGTGTTAGATCTCCTGGAATGGAGTTACAGATGGTTATCAGCTGCCCTGTGGGTGTTTGGAATCAACCCCAGGTCCTCTGCAAGAGCAGCCAGTGCTCTTAACCACTGAGCCAGCTCTCCAGCCCCAGTCTATTCTTTTGGTCAGAAGGAAGCAGCTTTCCCTTAATGAGCGCCAGCAAAGTCCAGGTACCTCCACCTTTCCCTGTACATATACTATTTCATTTTATGTTCGTATATGAGTGTTTTGCCTACCAGTATGTAAATGTATCACAGGTGTGCAATGCCTAGAGAGGCCAGAAGAGGGCATTGGATCCCCAAGAACTGCATGTGGGTGCTGGGAAATGAACCCAGATCTCTGGCAGAGCAGTCAATGCTCTTAACTGCCAAGCTTTCTCTTCAGCTCCTTCTATGGTATTTTAAATCCCAGGAAGGGACAGTTGTCCTAGCTCCTTTCTAGCATTACCAGGGAAATGGGAGGTGGGATCAAAGTCATCCATGAGGGAGGGGTCCATTCTCAGTGGCCTCTAAGGCTATTGATTCTTGGGACAACAGTATTAACCACCTCCACTTATCCGCCCCTAGCTGGGCTGAGTACATTTCAAAGTCAAACTGCCAGGCACCTGGGATTGATTGGCCTAGGCAGTGAAGCATCTGTGGCTGAGGGCAATGCCAGCTGCACCTTTTTCAAAAGGCACCATCCTGTCACCCCAAATCACCATTCTTCTGGCATCTTGGTGTTAAATGTCCTTTTGCAAGCCAGCAGCTCCATGCATGCCTCCTGCCTCGTTGCCATGAAATATCTGAGAGGAACACCAGAGGAAGGGATGGCTTCAGCCCCGGTGTTAGAGGCTTTGGTCTTCACTCTCTTGGCCATGGACTACGGTCATGGCAGTGGAAGCCTGTGGTGGAAAGATGTCTTCACTCCAGGGAGTAGAGGCAATGAGAAACAGGAAGGGGGCAGGGCAAGATAGGTGGCTCCTGGAGCCCCCCCATGAAGAAGCCCCACCTCCTGCTTTTCATTACCTCCCAATAATGCAATTATATAACAAAATCATCAAGGGCTTAATTGATTAGGGTAGAACCCTGTTATCTAATGAAGTCTGCACATTTCCTTACAGCTTACCCTAGAGCTGTTTTATGACTCCTCCTGATTCTCAACCCAGTCAGACTGACAATCAAGATTAACCCACTACAGGCAGAGAGATGGCTTAGCAGGTGACCGGCACCTGCTGCAGAGTGACAATTTGAGCTCCATCCGCTGACCTCCACACGCATGCAGACACAAGCATACAAATTTAAAAATGTAATTTAAAAAAACTCAGATTGATCACCATAGTTGTTATGGTATACTTATTATAATCCCTGTTAGCTGGAGGCTGAGGCAGGAGGATCTCAAGTTCTAGGCCAGCTTATCTCAAGACAAGGACAGAAAGCCCCCCCCCCCGACTCTTTGGGTGAAAAACAGAAAACTTTTTGAATATAGACAGTGATACCAATACTGTGAGTTTCTTTCCTTTTTCCCCTGCTGTACTGGGGATTGAATTCAAGGCCTCGCTGCGGCCAGATTCAGGGAGGGTGAGCTGGGCCTGGGTTCTTGCACAGCATAAAGATCCAGCTGTATGAGGAGCTGGGAAGGAGCTCAAGGCTGTCCCATTTCTTCTCTGGGGAGAGGCCTCAACAAGGATCATTGGTAGAACCTGCCCATGGGGTGCCCAGCCTCTGTGCCCTAAGTCCCTAGTGGGAAATTCACAAGCGTGGGGTCTAGAGCTTCTGGTAGCTCCCTCTCCAGGGGATAATTTGACTCTTTACAGTCAATAGTTTTGAATGGGACAGAGGAAGTGGCAGCGCACATCTTGAGAGATGGGAGTAGAAACTTGTAGCTGACTATACCAGGCAGACAAGGGCTGAGGTTTGGAGGGATATGTGTTGGGGGAGTCAAGTTATTTCCTGGGGCTCCCTGTTCACAAGACACCCTGTCACTACTACCAAGAGATGAAAGCCATTGCTCCACTCTCCTGACACAGGAGCCCTTGGTAACCAACCACTGTCTAGGTCTCCGTGAGGCTCAGAGCTCAGAAGGGAAGGGCTGTTGGCTAGGGACAGGGGCTTCTGGCTAGGGATAGGGGCTGCTGGCTGGGGACAGCTGCTCTGGCTGGGGCAGTGATAGCTGGCTGGGGACAGGGGCTGCTGGTTGGGGTCAGGGGCTCTGGCTGGGGCAGGGACTGCTGGCTGGGGACAGGGGCTCTGGCTAGGGCAAGGGTTGCTAGCTGGTAGCAGGGGCTGGTGGCTTGCCCCTTGGCTGTGCTGTGAGCTGTCATCCTGCTCTACGGAGTGGGGGTTATTTTCCCGAACTTCTGCCTCCCTGTGTTGTCGTGTTCCTTCTCTTGTCTGCTATTCCACTGTGTTAGTGGCTGTGACAAAATACTGGACAAAAGCAGCTCAAGGAAGAAAGGGCTCAGCTCAGCTCAGGCCGTGAGGAGCCTGGTCACACGCTCTGGGCCCACGGTCAGGAAGCAGACAGCGGGGGCCGCCGCCGCTCAGCTGCTTTCTCCTTTCCATTTAGACTGCGACCCCAGGGCGTAGAATGGCACCACCCGCATTCAAACTGGCCTTGCCTGTTCGGTTAAACCTCTCGGAAGGTATTCTCTGCGTGCATCCGTGGCTCTGGACAGTTTCCTGCCCTTCAAGTTGTCGATGAAGAAGAACCATCACATCCACTAACTCGGTTAAGAGATAAAGCTTAAAAGAAGCTGCACCACACACGCACACACACACAAAATGAGTATGTCTGTGGTTGTATGCAGTTCTTTATTAATGAGGGAATAGAGCAGGGACCGCATTCAGTTCCAGGCGGAATGAACAGACATGTTCATGTTTATAGATGAGGAATATTGCAATGAGCTGGGTGTATTTTGACCCCCTTAGGGATGGGATTTATTTGCACATCTGTAGAAAAGGATTACTTAGCATTGCTGCCAGTTATGTACAATTTACAGAGTTGAAAAATAGCTTACAGGCAATACGAGACTGGAATCAGACACCCCACTCTACAAACCCGGATGCTTTCAATAAACTGCAATTTCCCACTGGACACGCCTGGTAATATTTTCTTCCCATTGTGAATTGCCTTAAGATGCAAAGCAGACTTTTTTAGTTATTTTAAACAAATGTGGCCTTCTGAGCAAGCGGCTGAGGAGACAGTTGGTCCTGTATACCTATTACTAGAAAGGTAGACAGATCACACATCTTGGCTTGGTGGTCTCTTTGCTTAATGACAATATTGATATTTTACTTTTGTGATTATAAACAAGGCTTAGTGTTTTAGCAGCCCCAGGCTGATGATTTTTGGTGGTGATGGGCTTGCTTCCTCCCCTTCCTCCCCAGGTTAGGGTGAAGGGGACTTGGCTCATAGGGCTGGATCCTGCTGGTTCCTTTGGAGTTCAGGGATGTCTGGGTGTTGTAGTGAGGCAGGGAGCCCACTTGAGGGCTGAACCACCTCTCTAAGCCCATCCTAGGCACAAGGTGGGATAGAAATTGTTTTTATGAGACAGGCCAGGCAGACTGAGCTGCTCTGGGTCTAGGGGGACTGTCCTTGCAAGGCTCTGGAGAGTTTCCTGTCCAGCCAGGTTCCTGGGCAAGGATGGTCACCAGCTCCTGGTCAGTGCTCCTGGCCCCTTGTCAGCATCCCATTTAAGAAGCCGCCGGGCTGGAGCGATGGCCTAGCGGTTAAGAGCGCCGACCGCTCTTGCAGAGGACCCGGGTTCGATCCCCAGCACCCACATGGCGGCCGAGAGCCGTCTGAAACTCCAATTCCAGGAGAACTCCAGTTCCAGGGGAGTCCGACGCCCTCTTCTGACCTCCGCGGCATTGCACGTCACGGGTGCACAGACGTGCCTGCAGACAATACATTCATACACATATGGAAATAAAAAAAAAAATCAAAAAAAAAAAAAAAAGCAGTGGCCTTGTGATGATTTATATGGAGTGTTACCCTGACAGGATCCAAACCCACTGAACAGACAGGTCTCTGGGTGTGTCTGTGAGGGAATACCTAGATTAGGTTAACTGAAGGTGACCCGCTCTAAATGTGGCCGTTCCCTGAGATGGGGTCCCAGAGTGAATGGAAAAGAGAGAGCAAACTGACCCCAGTGTGGCTCTCTGCTTCCTGACTGCCGGTGCGCAGTGACCAGCTGTCTCATGCGTGCCGGCTCGGGGCCACTGGATACGCGCGCCTGACTGTGAGCCCCGGCGCTAAGTGCCCCCTTCGTTAGAGTTGTTTTAGTAATTGGGTGTCTTGTCACGAGAATTTACGCCCTGTCTCCCTGGAGAGGCACCCAGCAGCAAGAACGCCGTAATGTCACAAAGTGAAGCATCTTCTCCTCATCTTCTTCTCCTCCCTCTCCAGTGAAGTCCTGATTGGAGCTTTATGATCATCATTATTATTAAACGAGACATTTATGTATTTTTTAATCTGTTTGAGACAGGGTCTCCCTGTGCCCCAGCTGTCCTGGAAACTTGCTTCTGTAGACCAAGGCGGCCTTGAACTCAAAGATCTGCCTTCCTCGGCCTCTCCAGTGCTAAGGATTAAAGGCAATTGCGCCACCATACTTGGATATTATTATTGATTTATGGGGTATGAGTGTATTGTTTGCATGTATGTAGGTTTGTGTACCCTTGTCTTGCAATGCCCTGGGAGGTCAGAAGAGGACATCAGGAGTGTGCAGTGGTTAGATAAGGAATGGGGGCGCAGGACGCACCTGAGATCACGATAGGAGCCGGGGCAACTTCGCCATGGGCCAGATTTTTAGAATAGATGTCGAGCTCCTGGTGTTTAGGTTGGTTTTATTATTCATTGTGGTTTGGTAGCAAATCTTTGTCCTTGCGAGGCGTGAATCCGGGTTGGTCGCCCTTGTACAGGGATTAAAGGTGTGGGCCGGTATGTTCACACACCTTCAACCCCAATTCTCAACCTTGACATTTACATTCTAGCACGCCCCCTCTTCTGCAGATTGTTCGGTAGGCTTAGAAAAGGGGCACGGGGTGGCTGGAGAAATAGCAAAACAAATCCACCGTCTGAGCTGGTTTCCTTGGATTCTGGTCAATTCTGTCTGTTCCTTTCATGGGCTGACAAGTTGTCCCAGGATATCCTTTCGATCCTACTAATAAGCACAAGCAATTAGATATAGTAGGTTAGTTAACGAGCACGTATAGTGATGGTAGGTTGCTTTGTTAGAGACACATATGTTTAGATAATATTTTGATCCATGAGTTACATTTTTGCCTGTTAAATATGAACAGGGTCTACTGTGGCTTATAAATCTCCCAACCTGTAGAGGATGTAAAGGTTAAACACACAATGTAAGTCCTGGACACTCTTGATCAACGTGATGAAACATACAACCCCTCACGCCCGGCCTCCCGCCCCGCTGGAATGTGGGGCTGTGGGGGTTTGGGCACAACAGCCTGCAAAGTGGTTGTCATCATAGAGAGGATGCTTGGCCTCAGTGGATTATCACTTATAGCTAAAAATAAAAGGAAAAAAACTGAGAGAAGAATCATGAGGACATTTATGGCAGAATGCCATGATCTGGGATGGGGTGGTAGGGGGGGGGGAAGGGAAAGGGAATATGCCTGACTGAATTGGAAATGATGTATGAAATGCACAAAGCATCAATAAAAAAAAAAGACCAAAAAAAAAATAATAAAGGTGGGCCCGTTAAATCCTTGTCTGGTATGGCTGTCGGGGCGGAGTTGCCCTGGTAGCTGATATTTAAAAAGGGGGCCCTGTTGCCACTGTGAGACTTTGAGTGTGCTTAGATCAGGGACTTCACAGGATCATCTGAAGCACAAAGTCCAGCCCCCCCAAACCCCCCTTACTGCTTGTCAACTGGAATTGCTGAGTGAGTATCCAAGTGGATTTTTTTGGAGAACCTTCAGGAAAAAAAAGGGAAGAGTGAATTAGATTTTCAATATATAAACAAAATTGAAAACCTGAAACCTAGACAAGTCAATACTCCGTAAACAAGGAGGAACGAAGACAACATGGGAAAGGTGCAGGATAATTCCACACAAGCTCTATACGCAACCCTTTAGGAGATTGCTACAGTGGATTCCTCCCCTGGAGATGGCCCAAGAAATAGATCTCAGAGTAACAATTGAAGACCTATTCAGTAAATTAAAGAATATAAAAGCAACAAGTCAGAGATCATAAGGGGAAAAAATGAAAAAACTCAGGAAGCCACCCTTAAGAGGGAGACAATGGCAACTTGGAATAAATAAGGGTGAGAATGACAAACTCCAAAAGAGAACTAGAGGGAGAAAAGACAAACTACTCCGGAAGGACGTGAAAAGCCATCTGAAATAAAAAGGAAGCAACCAGTAGTAAGGAAGCACCAAGAAGATGATTGAGAAGCTCCAAAAAAGAAGTGGAAAAATAAGAAATCACAGCGATGAAATGAAAAAGGAAAGAACACTCATCCAATCAAGAGGGAAAGCGAATGAAAAAGCCTCAGAGAATAACATGAGGAACAAGAACAAAGATATCAGACTGAAGATAACACAGGCAACTAAAAGCTCAAATAAAGATATGAAAATTTGGCCAGTGTGTGTGGCCGATGCCTTTAATCCTAGAACTCAGGAGGCAGAGGCAGGTGGATCTTTGTGAGTCTCAAGGCCAGCCTGGTCTACAGAATGAGTCCAGGACAGCTGGGGCTACAGAGATAGACCCCTGTCTCAAAAGACAACTGAAAAGATTATAAAAATTTAAAAATAAACACAAAAGTGAAACAACCGTGGCAATGTGGGGGCACTATGAAAAGATCTAAAAACCTCTGCATCATAGGATAAAGGGAAAGAGGAGAATCCCAAAGAATGGTATTGATCAGATCTTCAACAGAATATAAATTTCCCCAAACTAAAAAAGGACAAACCCATTCAAATACAAGAAGCACTAAGAACTCCAAGACACAGACAAGATCAGAAAAGAAACTCCCCACACAATATCATATTTAAAATGCCTAGACCCCAAAACAAAGAAAAAATTCTGAAGCCACAAGAGAAAAACACAAGTCACATATAAAGGGACACCCATAAGAATCTACAAATGACTTCTGTTAAACCATAAAGCAAAGTAAAGAAGCATGGAGCAAAGCATTCCCAGTGTTTAAAGACTATGGATGCCAACACAGGTTACTATAACAAGCAAATGTTGATTATAGTTGAAGGAGAGAGAAAAATCTTCCATGACATAAACAAGAATGATAGAATAAATATCTGGAAAACCACCTTCAGAAAATACTTGAAGCAATTCAAAGGACAGAAGAGAGAAGCAACCATCCCCAAGCACCTAGAAAGAGAAACTAAATAAAAACATAACTGCAGAAGTAGAAACCGAGACTAAAAATTGCAAATGGATAATAGGTGAAAGGAAGCAACATGCAATATTTCAATTATAACTTAAATATTAATGGACTAAACTCCCATCAAAAGACATAGATTGGGAGACTGGATTAGGAAACAAACCCTTCTAATTATCTGTCTACAAGAAACCCATCTCAACTCAAAGATAGGCACCAACTTAAGTAAGGGATGAAATATTCCAAGCAAATGGTACCAAAAAGAAAGCAGGTTTTTGCTATTTTAATATCAGACAAAAATAGACTTCAAAGTAAAAGAAATCAGAAAGAGACAAAAGAGCCAGGACAACTCTTATCAAAGGAAGAACAATTAAACCATGAAACTTCACAATGCATGTATATATGCACCAAACTCTGTGCACCAAACTTATATAAAGACAATTCTCAGGACCATCAAGGCAACAGATAACCCCAGAAACACATTGTAGGGGATTTCATTTATACCCCACTGAGCCCCTTGGACAGATCAAGGGACAAAGAATAAACAGAGAGACTCTTGAACTGAATGATATGATACACCAAATGGACCTCACAGAACATCGACTGAATATTCCACCCAACACCAGACAATACACTTTCTACTCAGCACCCCATGGAACATTCTCCAAAATAGACCACATACTGGGACACAGCAAAAAAACTCAACAAATACAAAAAGAGCGAAATAATTTCATGCATTCTGTCAGACCACTGTGCAATAAAGCTCAATATCAACACCAGGATAAGCCCTACTGTCTACATCTCTTTCCCTTCTGGGTCCCTCTTGCTTCTCTCTCCACAGGTCTCTGAAGGAAGAGGCTGGACTGCTTTTCGTGATCCCAGAGAGCAAGAAGCTGCACGGCCTCTTGAGCATCACGTCCATTGCCTTCTGGTGGCCAAAGTGAGCCACAGTGTGGTCCAGATCCGAGGGAGGAGAAATGGATTTTAGATCTTAATAGAAATGACACTGTGGAAGGGCACATGGCATGGGAGGAATCTTTGGGACATAATCCCCATTATCTCTGGAAACAGTGACCACAACTTGTGTCACTCGTGGGTATTTACCATCCAACACAGGAAAGCACTTGAAGTGTAGGAAAGGCATCTTACCCCTTTTCAACCATTTTGTGAACAAGTGAAATAAGAATCATTTAGATGAACACTGTCACCCATTTACTGTAGTAAAATTAGAGAACAGTTATTTATTTATTTATTTATTTATCTTTTTGAGACAGGGTTTCCCTGTAGCCCCAGTTGGCCTGGAACTAACTATGTAGACCTGTCTGGCCTTGAACTCACAGAGATCTGGCTGCCTCTGCCTCCCAAGTGCTGGGATTAAAGGTGTGTACCACCACACGCAGCAGAAAACAGTATTTTATAAAAGGGAAAAATTTAAGCTCCTTGAAATTTCATTCCCTAAAGAAAATGCCTTACAGACCTGAAACCCTGCAGGCCCAAACTCACAGAGACCAGCAGCCCCTTCAGCCAGAAGGCCCCACTGTGATGGTTATATTTATTCTTAAAAGACCTACCACCTTCTTTGACTAATCATTGCAACTCAGTAAGTGGAGCCTGAATCAGAAAAGGACGCTAGGCATAGAGTTAGTTTCCCAGAGGACCATTCTGCGGGGAGCACACTGGGCTTTGTAGATGGGAAAACTGACAGGGCCTCTCTAGCTACTGTTTGCCAGCCACTTACAGTGGAATGGAAGACACTGGTGTGCGAACAGAGCACTTCAACTCACTGTGCAGGAGCTCTGTCTGAGGGAGGCCTAGGAGGACAAAGGATACTCCCAGGGGGAAGGGATGGGAGAGGCGGGAGGGGAGAGAAGCAGTTTCTTGAATACATCTGATGAAAGATGGAAACATCGCTCTTCAGGTCACACTGGTAGCTAAAGAAAAAGGGAGATAATTGTGGCTGGAAAGATGGCTCAGTGGTTAAGAGCACCGACTGCTCTGGCAGAGGACCTGGGTTCGATTTTCAGCACCCACATGGCGGCTAAAAACCATCTTTAACTCCGGTTCCAGGGGAATCCGACACCCTCTTTTGACCTCAGTGGCATTGCACGACATGGGCACACAAACCTACATGCAGACAGTACACTCATACACATAAAAAAAAAATAAATAAATAAAAGAAAGAAAAGGGGAAATAATCAGACACAGAGAAGAGGAAATGGGATTAATCAAAGGCTGGCTCGGGAGGATTATTGATTATTGTTGCTTAGGGTTTTTGTTTGAATTCCCAGATTGGAATTTACCATTAAAAAAATCTATGTATTTTGAGAATGAGTGTTTTGCAGGCATATATGTGCATGCGCCTGTGCATGTAGTGCCTGTGCAGGCCAGAAGAGGTATTAGATCCTCTGGGACTGGCGTTACGGACCCACCTTGTGGGTGCTAGGAACTGAACCCAGGTCATCCGCAAAAGCGCACTATCTCTCCAGCCCTGTGGTTCCTGAGTTTTATAGCGGAGGAGCCTCCAGAGCTCAGAGACAGAGCAACAATGTGGAGCTTGCACAGACGGACGCAGGCGGCAAGGCCTGCTGCTCCTCTCCTGGAGGGCAGATCTTGGAGTCCCTTCAGCTCCTTCTGCGATCTTGATGCTTCCAGCTGTCTTTTCCTTTTCTGGCTCAGCATTTCCTGTTCATCTGAAGTCTCTGAGGTTTGTGGAAACTTATCTCCAAGCAGTGGGTGGGAGAGAGTCCTGAGGCTTGACATAAGACAGCTGACCCAACGTCGTGTTCTATGCAATGAGAGTCAACCTTAGTCTGAATGGCCCTGCGATTTACACCTGAGTGGGGTAGTCAAGGAGGGCTGCCCTGTTCAGGCTTGAGGAACACATAGGAGTTTATAGAAAGTCAAAGTGGGGTGCTTCTGGCAGAGAAATGGCATTTGCTAAGTCAATAAGGCACAGAGTAAGGCTTGCTGTCTTGGCTCAGTTCTGAGAAGCAGGCAATGCTTATGGCAGGGCCTGTGCTTCCTCTTTCCATTCTCTATTTCCTCCTCCATGTTGAAAATAGCTTGTGAGGCCATCTCCTGCTGGAGGCTTGGAAGGAGGCTGCCTGGCCCCCACAGGGAGGTAGGCCGAGGAGCTAAAGGGTGGGGTGGGAGCAGGGGTGTGGGGGTCTCCAGGAGGGAAAGGGACCAGGGGAGCGGGGATATCTGGCAGGAGGGATGGGACAAAAATCACAGCCTTCAAGCAGACACTGAGATGAGAGGCAGGAGGAGAGAGCATGGGTCAGACACTGTGTCCTGTCCCTGTGGCACAGAGGCACTGTGGCTGGGTGCTGGTGACTAGGAGAAGGAGCTGTTCCCACTTTGAGCTTCTGCCTCGCATCTGCAGAAGGAGCAGCAGAGTCCACAGTCCGAGACCTGTGTGATCAGTAGATTCAGGCGAGTGTGTATAGGGACGTGTGCCTGTCCAGGGCCTGGGAGGAGGAGGGCACAGGTTGGATGGGGTGGTTTGATCTATTCAGGCTTCTGGTTGACAGACTTTCTGTGCCTGTGATGAATGCCAGAGGTTAACAGTTTGGAAGAGGAAGGTTTCTTCTGACCCCTGGTTTCAGAGCACCAGCTCATGGCTGGCTGGCTGCACTGCTCTAGGTCTGTGGGGAGATAGCGTGTCATGGGGGCAAGGGGTATGACAAAGCCAAGTTACCTGTGAAGGCCAGAAAGCAGAACCAGACAGGAAGGGGCAGAGGCCAAGAGGCACCCTTCAAAGGTTTCCCCCAGGCTCCCCTTCCACTAATTCTCTCCACCTCCCTAGTTCCCAATAGTGTACTAAACAAAAAGTTATTTTGTGACAGGGTCTCATGTATCCCAGGCTGCCCTCAAACCCTATGTAGCCAAGGGTGAGTCCTGACCCTCCCGCCTCTGCCACCCGAGTGCTGGGATTGTAAATGAGTGCTTCTGCACTTGCTTTTGGGGTACTGGTAACCAACCCCAGGACTTCCTGCACACTAGGGAAGAACTCTGCCAATTGCACTACGTCCCCAGTGCCCTGTACAAAATTTGAATCCATCAGTAGATTAAGTCATTGATTAAGTGAGGGTCCTCCTGATTGAAGCATCTCTGGAAACACTGTCACAGGTATCCAGGAGTCACTTGACCTTCAAAGTTAACCACACGCCCCAGTGCTCAGGATGGCCTGGGGACTCAGGCCAGGAGCTGGGAAGTGTCACTCGTTGTGCAGAGATAGAGAAGGATGCTATTCATGATATCTTTTAAATAAAGTTGTATTCTATTTTTAATTATGTTTATTTGTGTGGGGGCATGTGTGGGTGTGTGCATGGGCATGCAGTGTCCTCCGACATCAGAAGAGTGTGTGAGGTTCCCTGGAGCTGGAGTTACAAGTGGTCCTGAGCTGCCCAACATGAGTGCTGGGGCCCAAACCTAAGTTCTCTGGAAGAACTGCAGAGGACCACCACGTGGGTGCTGGGAGCTGAGTGCCGGTCCTCTCCGAGAGAAGCCAGTGCTCTTAATTAACTATTGAGCCATCTCTCCAGCCTCTAAACAACAATCTTTTTTTTTTTTTTTTGGTCTTTTCGAGAGAGGGTCTCCCTGTAGCCCCAGCTGTCCTGGAACTCGCTCTGTAGACCAGGCTGGCCTTGAACTCACAAAGATCTGCCTGCCTCTGCCTCCCAAGTGCTAGGATTAAAGGCATGTGCTAAACAACAATCTTTTAAATGGCAAAACAACGTCCTTGTGTTTACTTAAAGTGGGATCTTTTTGTTTTGTTTTGGATTTCTTAGATTCATGAGGTGATAGGGTTTTCTTAAAAAAAACCCTAAATTTGTAAAACTTTCGGCCATTATTGAACTTTCCATACTCTGTTCTAGTCCCCTTTGCCTGGTGATGCATACATTAGGACACCCTGCCTTGTTACGGAGGTTCTGTCCTCCCTGTGTTTGAACTGGCTAGCTTTGATGATGATGTTTTCAAGTTCACTGACATGAATTCAATTCAATAATAAGTAAGTCTCCCTTTCTAGATTGTGTTTTTGTTTCTAGGAGTTTTATTTGGTCCTATTTTGACACTCTCTGCTTTTTTGCTCATACAGTTTTAAAAATCATTTGCCAGGTGTGGTGGCGCACACTTTTAATCCTAGCACTTGGGAGGCAGAGGCAGGCAGATCTCTGTTAGTTGAAGGCTAACCTGGCTTACATAGCAAGTTCCAGGCCAGCTTGAACTACAGGGAGACTGTTTCAAAAAGACGAAAGAAAAAAAAAATCATTCCTCCTGAAGGGGGAATCTTAGGTCCTGAATGCTTCTTGAGTGGTCACCACTCCCAGGGCTTTTCTGGAAGGCTGTGTCTCAACACCCCCCCCCCGCCCCCAACTTCACACACACACACACACACACACACACACACACACACTGGTCCCTCTGGAATGACTCAGTCTCAATCATAGGGCACTCCCTGGACGGAGTCCAGTATGATCAAACTGCCCTCCCAACTGACCTTCCTTTGTAATGGGGCAACCCACTCTGCCCCTGACCAATAAGATGCAACTGCAGCTCCAAACTCCTCTCCCTCGTGAATGACAAAACATAAAAACTGCAGCCCTGTAGAAAGCTGGTGTTTCCTTCCTTTCTATTTCCTTACAACTCCTGTTCACAACTTCTTTTCCCAGTATTGATGAGTCAGTGATCTATGCTACTCTGAGGTTCTCAGAATTTTTCCTCCTTATTTTGAGTTTTCTTTTTTCTCTCTTTCTTTCTTTCTTTCTTTCTTTCTTTCTTTCTTTCTTTCTTTCTTTCTGCCTTTTCTCATGTCTAGTAATTTTTTATTGGATTCTAGATATCATTGACTTATGAATTATGTCTTCCTTCAAAAAATGCTGGGCTTTGATCTCACATGTAGTTAAGCAACTCAAAGGTGGGCTAGCTCTGTCCAAGGTTACTTTTCCAGCTTTCCTAGACTAGTTCCAGACTAGCCTGGCTCTGGCCAGCGTAGTCCCGCCACTAAGGTGCTTCCTTCTTGGTTCTTGGCTGAGCGCTCTACTGAGCATGCTGGCTGTCCTGGGAAGGGCTTCCTATTCAGGCTGGTTGCAACACAAACACCTTCCAGTCCTCCCTGAGCTCTGGAGATGGTTGGGAATGCGCTGGCTCTGTCACGGCTTCAGGACCTTCACCTGCACCTGTGGTCTGACATCTGGAGATGGTTGGGAACACGCTGGCTCTGTCACGGGCTTCAGGACCTTCCCCTGCACCTGTAGTCTGACATCTGGAGATGGTTGGGAATGCGCTGGCTCTGTCACAGGCTTTAGGACCTTCACCTGCACCTGTGGTCTGACATCTGGCCTCAGTAATCTGCAAGGGGTTCCCTGGAGGCTCCCTGGGCCAGTTCTCTGGAGTTCCTTTCTCCACATGCCATTTGGTTATCAATTCAAGGAAACTGTAGCTTCCTCCCCTCCTCTGAGTCAGATCCATGCTCCTTGACTCACCAAGACTGCTCTGGGTCCCTTTCCTGTACTGAGTCTGAAAAGTGGCAGAAAGGTAAGAGGATCCCAGGGCTTACTTGATTTGTTTTTTTTTTTTCCCCCTTGGGGTCATTTTCCTACGGGCTCTCCCCGTAGCCCCAGCTAGCCTGGAATTCACTATGCAGACCAGGCTGGCCTTGAATGCACAGAGATCTGCCTTCCCCTGCCTCCCAAGTGCTGGGATTAAAGGTGTGCACCATAACACCCCGCCTTTTATAATCTTTTTCTATGTCTTTTTTTTTTTTCTTGAGGTAGAGTCCTATGCTTTCCAGGATGGTTTGAACTTTTGTACTCCAGCCATCCTCCTGCCTCAAATTCTGAGGTCCATGCCACAGATATGTGATCTGGCATTTGGCTCAGCTTTTATAGTAGAAAGCTAAATCACCCTGCCATCTGTCCCAGCCACAGGCAGAAGTCCCCCATGTCTGTCTTTTGCCTCTGCTTTCCCACAGTCAATAATTGGCCCATTTGTGTGCTGGTTTGGACATGGGTTGGAGTGTGTCATGCATGCGTGCGTGCGTGTGTGTTTGTGTGTGTGTGTGTGTGTGACTCCCTGATGGAGGCTGGGTGTGAGGCAGGGAACTGCGGACCCGGAGTGTGGGAAGAAGATAAGCAGCAGCTCAGGGCAGGGTGCAGGGTCTGGCAGCATTAAGGGCCAGCCTGGATCCCAGACAGGACGTGAAGTGAGGGTGGTGCTGGATGTACTCAGATGTGTGGGGCAGGGATCCTGAAGCCCAAGAGTCCGTCAAGACGGAAGGCTTGCCTAGCCATGGGGAAGGTGGAGAGAGGGCACGGGGCCAACGGAAGGGAAGAAGCATTTATTAAACATGATAATGGAGCTGCACTGCTGGTTCTGGGAAGGAAGCTGACAAATACTCATTCGTCAGGAAATGGGGTTTATACGGAGAAAGAACCTGGAGACCATGAAGGGCGTGGCAGTTGGGGGAGCACATCTGACAGAAAGTGGAGCCGGGAACCTGAGAACCAGCCGGGCTGTGGAGAGGCTTCCCTTTATAACCTGGAGAGGAGCTGCTTTAGAGGGAGAACGAGGGGCTGCAGAGGTGGCTCAGTGGGTAAGAGCACTGACAGCTCTTGCAGAGGACCTGGGTTCGATTCCCAGCCCCCACATGGCAGCTAACAACTGTCCATAACTCTAGTTCCAGGGAATCTGCTGCCTTCCTTTGACCTCTTTTGGCATTGCATTACATCACATAAGTGCACTTACATCCAGGCAATACATTCATACACATAAAATAATAAGTAAAATTTTTTTTTATAAAAAGAGTGAGAGGGGGCTGGAGAGATGGCTCAGCAGTTAAGAGCACTGACTGCTCTTGCAGAGGACCCGGATTCTATTCCCAGCACCCACAAGGCAGCTAAGAACCATCTTTAATTCCAGTTCCAGGGAAATCCGACACCCTCTTCTGACCTCTGTGGCACTGCAGGACATGGGTGCACCAACCTACATGCAGACAATACATTCATACACATAAAAAATAAATAAAAATTAAAAAATATATTTTAAAAAAGAAAAAGTGAGAAGAAAGAGAGAGACCCCAAGACAGATGGAGAGGGATGGGGGAGGATGCTGGGGGGGGGGCTGGAGGAGACTCTTCACAGAGAAGTCCCCCTCCCCCTTCACAGAGAAGAAGTCCCCCTCCCCCTTCGCCAAGATCTGACTTATAACTATTTGGGAGGCAGTGGGAGTTTTTATATTGTGTGATTTAGTTCAACACAATGTATGTGACAAAGAGCACTGAAGAGCCAGGTACTGGTTAGGACCATAATTAGGGGCTGCGCTTGGGCCATAGCACAGACAGTATCCTAACGCTCTGTCCCAGAGAGAGCTGCAGGACATGTGGCCTGATTTCTTCAGGCTGTGGAATCTGGCTTCTTAAGAGTGCTGCTGCCTTTAAAAGGCTGTGTTCTAACAGTGCTCATCCTGCATTGTATCCTGAGCTCCACACCAGTCCGTCCCTGCTCTCAGAGTCTTCTGGGTTTACATGAACCCTCATGGGTAGTCTGAGCAAGGAGGTGGAGGTGTCTGTGTACATGTTAGTGCGTTGTACAGGAATAGCTAGCTGCTAAGGCCTCTGACTATATAAACCTCACCAAAGACAGTCAGGGAAAGGCTATGTCTCTGCCCAGCCTCTTGGCAGGGCGGAGGGGGACGGAGGTGGGGGGAGGATGGGGACGGGGACCAGGACAACCTGGCAGGGATAACCTGGCCCATAGGAGGCCAGCGGAAGCTGCAGCATGGGGTGGATCATGGCCTGGAGGCTGCAAAAAGCAGAAGTATCACCTGTAGGAGGGTCCCCAAAGGAAGTCCCCCGAGCCCCTGAGAGCTCACCACTAAACACGTAGGAAGGCCCTGCAGCAAAGCATGCACCCAGTTTCCATGAACTGTGGGCACAGGGCACAGCGGGAACTAGGAGTCTGGGGCACAGTGCAGAAGGCAGGGCAGGAAAAAGAGCCCACGCCTCCATGCCCTTCTGCCATGGCCCTCAGCTTGGCCACACAGACGGAAGGAGGCTGCCTTGATCCTGTCAAAAATCTGCCTTCTCAGCCCTGAGGGAGGAGTGGCCTCAGCGGATAGAACAGACAACTGGTGACAGAGCTCTGCCAGACACAGGCTGGGAATGAACCCTGGATTCCCTCAGTGAGGACCCCACCTTGCCCATAGCTACAGCTCAGCCCTGCCAGCCTCCTGCACTCCCAGAACCGACCAGCAGATGGCGCCGACCCAGGGGCTGCTCCACATGGCCCTGTTGGCTCTGTGCTGGAGACCCAGTGCAACAGAGAGATAGGTGAGTGTGATGGTCCCTCCTCTTCTTATCCCTCTCTTTGACGCTAGGCCCTGTGGGGTCCACCCCCACCATACCCCGAAGACGCTCCTAGGTCCCCAGCAGCTCTGGCTTTAATGCACAGCTCTGCTTCCCACGCTGCCCCTGCCTTAGTCCTAACCCTCCCTTCCCTGCTCCTCCTGTTCCCGCTCACCTGTGCTTATCCCTGAAGCTCCGGCTTCAGTGACTTCTAGTGGGCTAACCCCTTATCCAGCCTTCCCCCACACCCTCTAGTCCTCTGGGGGCCTTGGGTTCCCCCCGCCCTCTCAGCTCCCAGGGCCTATGGCAGCCCCAGCCTCCTCCTGGTGCTTGGAGCCCTGTGGGATGCTCCTGGGCTCCATGTGTGAGAAGACTCTCCCCAGCGTCCTGGACAGTTCCTTGGTTACAATGTGGGAGGCTCATTCTCTTTGTTAAGCTGGAAGCCCAGTGAGCAGATCAGTGTCCCAAGCAGGGATATGTCCGCGGCATTTCAGGTCTACCGCAGGGCCACTTCTGTCAGGCCACACCTCGGGAAGCAGGGTAGGGCTGAGGACACAGGAATCCAGCCTGGATCCTGGGGCCCGCATAGCACAGGAAGGCCTAGGAACAGCCAAGAATCCACTGGAATCCCACGTTCCTGACAGAAGAGGAGTGTCCTCCGCCGGGACACCAACACAGCCTCTGCCTGGCTACCCTGGCCTTGGCAGGAAGCTGGAGAGGGCATCCAGGCCTGGAGGGGCTCTGGGAGGGTTGCCCGGGAAGGCCAGAGGGAGAGACTAACTCTCCCACCTGTCCCTGTTAGAGACCGTCCGGCTGCAGACCCTGAGGTGCTACAAGGGCTACCAGCAGGATCATCTGCAGCTGGGCAGACGCCGAGGATGCCCAGGGCCTCACCGACCTGAGCCTCCACCACCAGGTGTATGGGTTATTGACACTGGGGCGGAGGGCATGGAGCTGGGATGGGGAGGGGACCCAGTCAGCATCAGTGCTGGGTGGGACTGGACAGATAGTCGGGGAACATGCTCCCAGCTGCTCCTGCTGGGCCCAGGGGCTGGAGTCTGCTGTCAGAGTCTTGGGAACAGCCGTCTATAGGGAGCTGGACAGGTCACAGATGGTGAGTGGCAGAGTGGGGACCTGTGTTGACCTGCAGCTAGACTGCTTCTTCCTGAGCGTTACCACCTGAAGACCCAGCACCCCCTTCCTGTCCCCAGCCTCCCATGGTCGGACTACCTGGGAAGGTGACTAGCAGTGTGCTGGCCTGTGGGACTGAACAGCAGGTGCAACGGGTCCACAGCAGAGTTCCAGGATGTTGGGAGTCTGGCTCTGCCACACACACCTTGTGGCTTCCCATGCCCAGTGCTCAGGCCTGCCCTCCTCTGAGGCCCCCCTCCAATGATACCTCCCCACTCAGCTGGTGAACTGCGTCTTCCTGCCTCCAGAGGGCAGAAGTCCTGATGAGCAGCCCTCTCCTCTGACTGCTGTGTGCCTGCCTTTCCTGGTTGTGCACGTCAGTGAGCCACCTGCTCTAGCTCTGCCCTCATCCTAGGCCGCATCCCATCAGCCTTGCTGCAGGCACCGTTCCCAATCACTGCCAATGTGTCCTCACCCCTCCTAGATGCATCCCCAGACACCATGTCCCCTGGCCCTCCCCTCCCCTGGCCATCACAGACCCTGTGTCCCTTGGCCTCCCCTCCCCCGGCTGTCGCAGACCCCGTGTCCCCTGGCCTCCCCTCCCCTGGCCGTCACAGACCCCCTGTCCCCTGGCCTTCCCTCTCCTGGCCGTCACAGACCCCGTGTCCCCTGGCCTCCCCTTCCCTGGCTGTCACCCCGTGTCCCCTGGCCTCCCCTTCCCTGGCTGTCACAGACCTCCTGTCCCCTGGTCTCCCCTCCCCTGGCTGTCACAGACCTCCTGTCCCCTGGCCTCCCCTCCCCTGGCCATCACAGACCTCCTGTCCCCTGGCCTCCCTTCCCTTGGCCATCACAGACCTCCTGTCCCCTGGTCTCCCCTTCCCTGGCTGTCACAGACCCCGTGTCCCCTGGTCTCCCCTCCCCTGGCTGTCACAGACCCCGTGTCCCCTGGTCTCCCCTCCCCTGGCTGTCACAGACCTCCTGTCCCCTGGTCTCCCCTCCCCTGGCTGTCACAGACCCCGTGTCCCCTAGTCTCCCCTCCCCAGGCTTCACAGCAGCTCTTTTCTCCTGCTTTCCTGTTTCCATCCTTGAACTTCTTCCAAGCGGTGTCAGCCACCCCTCCTGTTAGGGAACTGGAGGTTCTGCTTGAAGCTTTCTTCTCATCCACTGGGCACCATCCGGGGCCTCACCCTTCTGAAAACACACTCCTGGCAGGGCTCTGGTCATCCTCTGGAAACACACTCCTGGTAGGGCTCTGGTCATCCTCTGGAAACACACTCCTGGTAGGGCTCTGGTCATCCTCTGGAAACACACTCCTGGTAGGGCTCTGGGCATCCTCTGGAAACACACTCCTGGTAGGGCTCTGGTCCACCCTTCTGGAAACACACTCCTGGTAGGGCTGTGGTCATCCTCTGGAAACACACTCCTGGTAGGGCTCTGGGCACCCTCTGGAAACACACTCCTGGTAGGGCTCTGGGCATCCTCTGGAAACACACTCCTGGTAGGGCTCTGGGCATCCTCTGGAAACACACTCCTGGTAGGGCTCTGGGCATCCTCTGGAAACACACTCCTGGTAGGGCTCTGGGCATCCTCTGGAAACACACTCCTGGTAGGGCTCTGGGCATCCTCTGGAAACACACTCCTGGTAGGGCTCTGGGCATCCTCTGGAAACACACTCCTGGTAGGGCTCTGGGCATCCTCTGGAAACACACTCCTGGTAGGGCTCTGGTCCACCCTTCTGGAAACACACTCCTGGTAGGGCTGTGGTCATCCTCTGGAAACACACTCCTGGTAGGGCTCTGGGCACCCTCTGGAAACACACTCCTGGTAGGGCTCTGGGCATCCTCTGGAAACACACTCCTGGTAGGGCTCTGGGCACCCTCTGGAAACACACTCCTGGTAGGGCTCTGGGCATCCTCTGGAAACACACTCCTGGCAGGGCTCTGGTCATCCTCTGGAAACACACTCCTGGTAGGGCTCTGGTCATCCTCTGGAAACACACTCCTGGTAGGGCTCTGGTCACCCTCTGGAAACACACTCCTGGTAGGGCTCTGGGCATCCTCTGGAAACACACTCCTGGTAGGGCTCTGGTCATCCTCTGGAAACACACTCCCAGTAGGGCTGTGGTCATCCTCTGGAAACACACTCCTGGTAAGGCTCTGGTCCACCCTTCTGGAAACACACTCCTGGTAGGGCTCTGGGCATCCTCTGGAAACACACTCCTGGCAGGGCTCTGGTCATCCTCTGGAAACACACTCCCGGTAGGGCTCTGGTCATCCTCTGGAAACACACTCCTCATAGGGCTCTGGTCATCCTCTGGAAACACACTCCTGGTAGGGCTCTGGTCATCCTCTGGAAACACACTCCTGGTAGGGCTCTGGCTCCATCTTTGTGAGCCCCTCTCTTGTCCATTCATCCTTGTAACTCGCCATCAGCACAGTGTAGACATGGATCGAGTCCTCACGCTGTCTTCTCCGCACCCTATCGCTACCACATCCTTCCTCCTTTTCCAAGTTGCATGCTCGTCCTGACATGTCTTCCCATACTGTGTCCTGTTGCCTTTGCATGAAAGTTTCTCATGCTACATGTTGTTCAGTTGTTTAGCATGTGCATGGCTCCAGGATGCCTGTTCCTCCCTCAGGGATCTGCATGTGCGATGCTCACAGTCAGACCCTGGCCCTAGGAAAAGCCGAACCACACAGTTAGTGCTCAGAGAGTGCCTGGTTGGTGAACACCTCTTACTCATCTGCAGGAACTCACCCCAGCCAGCGTCCTGTGACCTCAGTGAGGACCTGCCCGGGTCAGTCTGTTCATCACTCCACCGCTATGTGCTCAGAAGATGTGTCATTTCCTACGATGACTTTGGGATCAGTGTTAAACACACCTTTTCCTTTCAATCGGACCGGTCTTTGCATGCCCACCTCAAGCTTTCATTGGCTCAGCATGGTGAGGAGCTGGGGGTCCTTCCAGGGCTTGGCCTTGTCTAGGCAGTGGGCAGCAGAGGTGACCAGGCTGCCGGAAATGGTCTGGGCACAAGAGTCTTCCAGAGGGTGGGGACCCTGTCCCAAAGTTGGAGCAGATGTGATGCCTGCCTTGGCTCCAATCTGGCTGTGCCCAGCCCCTGCCAATGCCCTGACTTCCATCCCTGGGGCTGGATGAGCCATTCCTGTAGCTCATGTGGAACTTTCCAGTTGATGCAGCGCTGGTCTGTCATTCCACCCCATCGTGGAGCGCTCTGTCCTATGGTTGTGTTCTCTGAGCCCTGCAGAGTAGGGGTGACCTAGGGGGGTCAAATTCTTATACACTTCCATACATTGGACCAGAACTGGGCTCTTTGCCACACTTTCTGGATCTCATAGGTGCGCTGCAGATCCATGGGGCACACAGTGTGGGCTTGGGTGGGGCTAACAACCTCTCTATGAGACTTTATTGAGGAATACAGCAGAAGGCCTATTGCCCATACTTCACAGTCCTGGTTCAAGGAAAGTTCAATCTATATGAGACTGAGTGAGAACCAGGTATGTCTTGATGCTCCTGAACATGAGGTGGGCTGTTAGAGAACACCACAATTCCTGCTAGAAGCTGTTATCACTACTTCTGGTGTCTGGAGAGCCTGAGGCAGGGAAGGAGGGGACTTGCCCAGGCCCTAGCCCTGCAGGTGGCAGTGCTGAGGTCAGTGGCAGATGGGCTTTTCCTGCTCCAGCTTGGGCTCCGGGCCCCACTATTCCTGCAGGGGCTGGGAGGGCTCTGCCCTGCTTCCTGCCTTCTCTGTCCCAGCTTCAACGTCTATTGCCTAGAAGAAGGTCCCAGGCAAGGCCCCCAGGAATTCCTTGGAAGTGGTGCTTCTAAACACTCTTGAGGGATGAGTCCCTCATCTAGGAGGACTCAGAGCTGCAGGTTAAAGAATGGGGAACAGGAGATATTTCCCATGTGACAACTCATCACAGGTGGGTTTGTGGCTTGTCACGTGGTTTAGCATGTGCTTGGCTCCAGGATGCCAAAGGAGAGTGGAGGGGTGGAGAGCAAGGGACTTTCTTGAAGGAAGTAGCTCTGCATCAGGTGTGGGTGAAGCTCATATCAGGAAGCACATTCCATGCAGGGGGCTGCTTGCCCAAAGGCCAGAGGTCTGGGGAGGTGCAGCATACTGGAAAAAACCTGGTCCAATACATGGGTTCATTCACTGTGTCCAGAAAGCATCAAGTTCAAGAAGGCTGGAGGAAGGTAGGATGAAGCAGGCAGACGAAAGGGCCAGGCCTTGAGAGGCTGGCATGGTCTGCAGAGGGGAGAGGGCCTCCCAGGCCATGAGTGGCAAATTTCTGCAGAGGATAGAGAAAGGCTCATTAGGCTCTGCGGATGCTCTCCCTACAGCGCGGTACCCCAGCATTGCTGAACCTGCTGGCTGTGTTCTGTAGATGGTCTCCCTACAGCTCTGTACCCCAGCATTTCTGAACCTGCTGGCTGTGTTCTGTAGATGGTCTCCCTACAGCTCTGTACCCCAGCATCGCTGAACCTGCTGGCTGTGCTCTGTAGATGGTCTCCCTACAGCTCTGTACCCCAGCATCGCTGAACCTGCTGGCTGTGCTCTGTAGATGGTCTCCCTACAGCTCTGTACCCCAGCATCGCTGAACCTGCTGGCTGTGCTCTGTAGATGGTCTCCCTACAGCTCTGTACCCCAGCATCGCTGAACCTGCTGGCTGTGCTCTGTAGATGGTCTCCCTACAGCTCTGTACCCCAGCATCGCTGAACCTGCTGGCTGTGCTCTGTAGATGGTCTCCCTACAGCTCTGTACCCCAGCATCGCTGAACCTGCTGGCTGTGCTCTGTAGATGGTCTCCCTACAGCTCTGTACCCCAGCATCGCTGAACCTGCTGGCTGTGCTCTGTAGATGGTCTCCCTACAGCTCTGTACCCCAGCATCGCTGAACCTGCTGGCTGTGCTCTGTAGATGGTCTCCCTACAGCTCTGTACCCCAGCATCGCTGAACCTGCTGGCTGTGCTCTGTAGATGGTCTCCCTACAGCTCTGTACCCCAGCATCGCTGAACCTGCTGGCTGTGCTCTGTAGATGGTCTCCCTACAGCTCTGTACCCCAGCATCGCTGAACCTGCTGGCTGTGCTCTGTAGATGGTCTCCCTACAGCTCTGTACCCCAGCATCGCTGAACCTGCTGGCTGTGCTCTGTAGATGGTCTCCCTACAGCTCTGTACCCCAGCATCGCTGAACCTGCTGGCTGTGCTCTGTAGATGGTCTCCCTACAGCTCTGTACCCCAGCATCGCTGAACCTGCTGGCTGTGCTCTGTAGATGGTCTCCCTACAGCTCTGTACCCCAGCATCGCTGAACCTGCTGGCTGTGCTCTGTAGATGGTCTCCCTACAGCTCTGTACCCCAGCATCGCTGAACCTGCTGGCTGTGCTCTGTAGATGGTCTCCCTACAGCTCTGTACCCCAGCATCGCTGAACCTGCTGGCTGTGCTCTGTAGATGGTCTCCCTACAGCTCTGTACCCCAGCATCGCTGAACCTGCTGGCTGTGCTCTGTAGATGGTCTCCCTACAGCTCTGTACCCCAGCATCGCTGAACCTGCTGGCTGTGCTCTGTAGATGGTCTCCCTACAGCTCTGTACCCCAGCATCGCTGAACCTGCTGGCTGTGCTCTGTAGATGGTCTCCCTACAGCTCTGTACCCCAGCATCGCTGAACCTGCTGGCTGTGCTCTGTAGATGGTCTCCCTACAGCTCTGTACCCCAGCATCGCTGAACCTGCTGGCTGTGCTCTGTAGATGGTCTCCCTACAGCTCTGTACCCCAGCATCGCTGAACCTGCTGGCTGTGCTCTGTAGATGGTCTCCCTACAGCTCTGTACCCCAGCATCGCTGAACCTGCTGGCTGTGCTCTGTAGATGGTCTCCCTACAGCTCTGTACCCCAGCATCGCTGAACCTGCTGGCTGTGCTCTGTAGATGGTCTCCCTACAGCTCTGTACCCCAGCATCGCTGAACCTGCTGGCTGTGCTCTGTAGATGGTCTCCCTACAGCTCTGTACCCCAGCATCGCTGAACCTGCTGGCTGTGCTCTGTAGATGGTCTCCCTACAGCTCTGTACCCCAGCATCGCTGAACCTGCTGGCTGTGCTCTGTAGATGGTCTCCCTACAGCTCTGTACCCCAGCATCGCTGAACCTGCTGGCTGTGCTCTGTAGATGGTCTCCCTACAGCTCTGTACCCCAGCATCGCTGAACCTGCTGGCTGTGCTCTGTAGATGGTCTCCCTACAGCTCTGTACCCCAGCATCGCTGAACCTGCTGGCTGTGCTCTGTAGATGGTCTCCCTACAGCTCTGTACCCCAGCATCGCTGAACCTGCTGGCTGTGCTCTGTAGATGGTCTCCCTACAGCTCTGTACCCCAGCATCGCTGAACCTGCTGGCTGTGCTCTGTAGATGGTCTCCCTACAGCTCTGTACCCCAGCATCGCTGAACCTGCTGGCTGTGCTCTGTAGATGGTCTCCCTACAGCTCTGTACCCCAGCATCGCTGAACCTGCTGGCTGTGCTCTGTAGATGGTCTCCCTACAGCTCTGTACCCCAGCATCGCTGAACCTGCTGGCTGTGCTCTGTAGATGGTCTCCCTACAGCTCTGTACCCCAGCATCGCTGAACCTGCTGGCTGTGCTCTGTAGATGGTCTCCCTACAGCTCTGTACCCCAGCATCGCTGAACCTGCTGGCTGTGCTCTGTAGATGGTCTCCCTACAGCTCTGTACCCCAGCATCGCTGAACCTGCTGGCTGTGCTCTGTAGATGGTCTCCCTACAGCTCTGTACCCCAGCATCGCTGAACCTGCTGGCTGTGCTCTGTAGATGGTCTCCCTACAGCTCTGTACCCCAGCATCGCTGAACCTGCTGGCTGTGCTCTGTAGATGGTCTCCCTACAGCTCTGTACCCCAGCATTGCTGAACCTGCTGGCTGTGTTCTGGTAAAACTTCATTTGTGTACAGATTGATTTTCAAATGCTTACATATATGGCAAAATTTCATTCTCCTTTTGATTAGCATAAATTGTTTAAAAATATAAAAACCCAGGGCTACATGGCTCAGTCTGTGGAGTGCTGGTCTTCCATGACAGCAGAGGCCTGTAATCCCAGCACTTTCGAGGTAGAGAGGCAGGAAGATAAGAAGTTCAAGGACATCCTCACCTGTGTAATAAGTTTGAGACCAGCCAGTGCTCCATATGACCTTGTCTCAAAAATAAATAAATAAATAAATAAATAAATAAATAAATAAATACCACTTTTAGACCACAAGTCATACAGAACTTGGGCCATATTTGACCCACAAGCCACAGTTTAGCAACCCGTGAGCTAGATAATCACAGGAGAACATCACACGGTCACATGAAGGAGATCGGGTCAGGCAAGGGTGGGGAGTGTCATAGGGATGAATCCAGGGGCAGGAGATATGAGCAAGGCTTCAGAGAGGCCAGGGAGCCCCCCATGTGATGTGTCTCAGGGAAACAGGATGAGCAATGCCTGATGCACTGTAGGAGGAGTAGGGGCGGGGGGTGATCCCTGCCAGGGAGGAGGAATGATTCGTTCATCCATTTCTTCCTCCATAGGCACAGGATATGCAAAGCAGTCCCCAGGCAACTAGCTAGTAGTGCCCCTGTGTCTCAGCAGTGGTCTGGTGAGCAGGGAAGATGACTGAGTAGAGAGGGCGGGGCCAACACAGGCGCCTGAGCATGGTGTTTCTCCTTCTGAGGTTGTTCTGAGTCCTGAGGTCAGCGCTATAGGCAGGAAACTTGACAGTGACTGGGGCATGACTGGGGCATGTCATCAAGGCCTGATCTTGGACATTGCACTTCCCAGCTCTGTCTGTCTCTATCTGTGGAATGAACCTGTGGAATAAGATCACTGAAGTTGAATGACTGACAGGGATTTCATTGGTTTCCTGTAGGCTCAGTTGATTGAAGGCAGCTTCCTAGAGCTCTGTCCTGGGAAACATCATGTCAGCCTCAGGAGCTGAGAGTGCAGTGATTGATTAGCAATGCTTGTCTTGGAGGGGCAGGGTGGTTTCTGTGCTGTGCCCCTGCCATTCTGCATGTATGGGCTCCAGCTCAGACTGGTTCTAGAAGAACACTGGCCAGCATTTCTATCTTATTTGTGACAAAGTTTTATTTTCAAAGTCCTCCCTCAGCTCTCAGAAACAACAGGCCAGGGACCAGGGGGCAAGCCATGCAAGTAAGACTGTCCTTTTTGCTAACAGGGCAGTTCACAGAGATGTGTGTTTGTCATGGCCGATGGAAGCTCCTGAGGACCGCATGCATCAAGACACTCATTCATTTATTCATTCATCCACTCGGCAATCCTCCCACCTAATTCATCAAGCATCCACATCTCAGGCCTGGACATGGGGGAGGAGTCAGGACCCAAGACCTGTCAACCATACTTCAGGGCTGGCAGACATGGAAAGGCATGAATCCATCCTGGTGTGCTGAGACTAGGCTGGGGGGACAGTCAGCTGTGGTGACGAGAAAGAGGACAGGAGGTTCTGTCTGGGGACGGGGTCCAACAAGGTTCTCAGTGGCAGTTGTGTTGGGCAATAACCTTGGCAAAGACCTGCACAGAGGAGAGAGTGGACAGAGAGAAAGGGAACAGCCTGGCTCATAGCGCCCTCTGCTGTACAGGGGGTCACAGTGCCCAGAGGACGGGGGCAGCCCCCTGAGATGAACAGCCCTTATAAGGCAGGTGACAGCACAGGAACACAGCACCCACCTGCCCACGCTGCTGTCACATCTGGTCCCCACGTGTGCAAGTGCAGGGCCTGAGGCTGCAGAGAAATGGCATCGAGGGTGTAGTCCATCATCATCAGCTGATGAGGGCAGCACTGAGCCTGGGCCCAAGTGCTACCCAGGAGGCCAGGCTGTCCCCAGCTGCCCCTGCACACAGCCCTCACAAACCCTCTGCTTCCTCCCCCACAGTCCAGCCCCCACCTCCCAAGGACATCCAAGTCAGCCCCTCTGGGGACCATTTCCTGCTGAACTGGAGTGCACCCCTTGGGGATGCCCATGTGCCCTGGCTGTCACAACAGGACACAGCATTCAAGGTGGCCTACAGGAGGATCCAGGACCCCTGGGAGGTAGGCCCCTGAGACATCCATGCTCAGCTGTTGGGAGGGCCTGGAAGGCTCCTCTCTCAGCGCCCTTCTCTCTCTAGGAAGCCACCAACCTCATTACTAACAACTCCTGGGTCACCCTGGAGCCAGGGCAGCTGGAGCCCAGCAACACATATGTGGCCCGAGTGCGCACCCTGCCATCCCCAGGCTCCCACTTGTCTGGAAGGCCCAGCCAGTGGAGTACCGAGGTGCAGTGGGACTCCCACCCAGGTAATGGGGGCTGCGGGAAGTGCCCCTCTCCAGAGCTCAGGCAGTGGGAAGCTCAGGCCACCCTGTGGCTCTGCTGATTGCCCTGAGTTTCCATCAGAGCGTCCCACCAGCCTTGGGTCCCCAGTACTGTCTCTGGGCCACTCTGTCTGATGCACCCCAGGCTCCAGGTTCTCACACATCTTCTAATGACCGTGGCCTTCACCATAGCCACCCCACCGCACCCCACGTCTTAATGAGCCTGTGCTGTGTGTCAGGCATCCTTCGTACCCGTCTTCATCTCCATGCTGAATCTTTGGGGCCGTCCCCTTCCCCTGGATGTGGTGGAGGTGCCCAGGTCCTTGAGAGCTGAGATCCATAGCAGGCAGGATTGGGCTGATGCCCTCAGCCAGGGCCTGGTGGCCTGAAGGCCCTCTTCTGTGGGACTCACCTGGTGCCCTGAGCTAGGGAATGAGTGACATGGGGTGACTGAGGGCCGTCTCTCCTCTCCCAGGGGATCAGGCCCAGCCTCAGAACCTTCAGTGCTTCTTCGATGGGGCCCAGACCCTTGCCTGCTCCTGGGAGGTGCGAACCCAGCTGAATGGCTCTGTCTCCTTTGGACTCTTCTACAAGTCCCACCTCCATGCTCGGTGAGTGTCCCCTTCCCATCCCTCCCCGTCCTTCTTGTCCCTAGGGCCATAACTCAAGCAAGGTCTCAGCCTTCCCTAAGCATCCCCTGGCCTTCCCTGCCCCCCACGCTCATAGCAGCTGTGCTCCCCAGGGAAGAAGAATGCTCTCCTGTGGAGGAGCAGGCGGCTGGCCTCTTCATCAGGTATCGCTGCGGGATAAATGTGTCCGACCCCAGTGCACACAGCCAGTACACCGTCTCTGTTAAGCCTCGGAAGCAAGGGAAACTCATTGAAAGCTCTAACCACAGTGAGTCTAGCCTGCCTCTGCATGGTCCCTGGGTCTGTGGGGTCATTTGCGTCATGTCAGTAAACCCCTGGACCTTCTCTCCCATCTTTGTGTTTGTCATTTTCAAAGCATTGTGCGCCAGTGCCCCAACTTCACAAATATAATTCATATATTTTTGAAATTCTTTTAAAAATTAGTGCACCTGACTTACCAGAACAAGCTTGAAATTTGCAGCTCCCGGTGTTCCGGGGCCTCTGTCTTCAGGTCCTTGCACATGCGCTCTACCACTCAGTCTCCATGGCATTTCAGGCACAGCTGTGGGGAGAGTCAACGCCCCCCCCCCGTATGTACTGTTATCCAACATGGGTGTCCACTCTCCCTCCCAGCTTGCTGTCCCTCTCCCTTCTGCTTACTCAATAGCAGTCTTATTTTCAGTTTTTCAGAGTAGAAAACTTAGGCTCATTCCTTCCTGTTTTCCTCCTAAATGCCAGTTCCCATCCTGTGGCTCACTGAGCCTTTTCTGTCTCTGGCTACACCTAGACCCAGTGGCTTTCTGTTTCATGGTCTGCTTCCATCCACTCCTTTGTTCCAGGGTCAGCTAGCATGTCCCTCTGTGTCTCTGCCTTGACCTCTTCCTCTTTTCTCCTTTCTTCTTTCTGTCCTCCCTCCCTTCCCCCTTGCTATTCCTTCAAGCTCCTTCTCATTCCAGAACCTTGTAGGATTCTGCTGATATGCCATCTAATTCTTCCCTTCACCTAGAGCCTATCACCACATCCAGCCCCTCCTAACCTCTTCTGCCCTTCATAATCTTGTCTGCTGTTGGTGGAGCCTCTGGGTACATGCCTGCCCCAGGGCCTTTGCCTTGCCCTATATTGAACGTGGGCCTTCATGCATGCTGGGCAAACGCTCCCAAGTTTCCCAGGCAGGCTTGAATTTATTCTAGGCCAGCATAGATCTTTTCATCTTCCTGCCTCAGTTTCCACTTAGCTGGGATTATAGGCCTACATCAGCCCTTGTTTTTTAAATCTGCCATCTTCCTCCCTCACTTCCTCCTACAACTCCAAATAAGTGTGAAGGCTTATCTGTAAAATCCCATTTGAATTATATAGCCCATGATGTCAGACTGGCTCTGTCCCCTAACCAGCCTGTATTTCCCCGGCACCAATCACTGCTGGACAGTGTGATGCATTGCTATGTCCTGGGGGCTGACAGTTCTCTTCATTCTGTTCCAGTAGAATGAATGCTTAGAAATGTGGGACCAGTATCCACATAGGGGCCAAAGGTGACAGGCTCCTCAGCTTCCCGTCCCTCTGTATTCCCCAGGTGTCTCTTTCCTCACCCCATGGTGTAACTCCCTTCTCCAAAGCTTTTCCTTGGAGTGGGGTAGGGTATCAGGATCAATGTGGACAGGAAGAAGGGATTTTCTTGTTCTCTAAGGCCTTGAAAGAAAATTAGAAATAAATAACCATGGGTGGGTGAGGGGATGCTCAGTTGGTAAAATCTTTACCCCAGGAGCATGAAGGCCTGAATTCCATCCCTAACCATCCAGGTTAACAAAAAGCTAGATGGGGCTGGAGAGATCCCTAGGAGAACTGGTTAAGTGTTAGACTCAGTAGTTAAGAGCACTGGATGCTCTTGCCGAACACCTGGATTTGGTTCCCAGAACCCACAGGGCAGCTAACACCCATCCTTAATTCCAGGGGATCCAATGCCCTCTTCTGCCTCTTCTGGCCTCCATGGGCATTGCACACTTATGTGCAAACAGAACATCCATGTACATAACATAAAAATGAGTAGATTGTTTTAAAAGCTAGGTACAGTGAGTAATGGCACATGCTTGTGTGATTTCAGGGCTGGGGAGGTAGAAGCGGAAGATTCCTGGGCTCAGAGGCCAGACAGTCTAGTCAAGTAAGTCAGCTCCAGGCTCAGTGAGAGACCTTGTCTCAGAGAAACAGGTGGAAAGCAATAGAAGACACCAGACATTGACCTCTGGCCTCGACATGAACACACATGTGAACATATACACATACATGAACACGTGTGTACACACATGTCAAAGGAGCAACATGCAGGCAAATATGATCTCATTGTCAGTCTAGTTTTGTCCCTGCTGTACCTTGAACACCTCGAGGACAGTGGATCTGTCCTCCTGGCTTTACACTCTAATGTTACCAAGGGTTTCTGGCCTTCTGCTGGGGGCAGGTGACAAGGCACCCAGGCCCTGGAGGGCACAGCCTGCAGCCTGTCTCAGGTCAACAGACTCACGTGGGCAGCCACAAAGACATGACAGGCCAGAGCCAGAGTGGAGAAGGAGCCTGAGAAAGGTGTCCTTAGTGGGACGACTGCCCAGGTAGCATTAGAGTCAAAGGTGTCCTTAGCGGGATGGCTGCGCCCAGGTAGCATTAGAGTCAAAGGTGTCCTTAGCGGGATGGTTGCGCCCAGGTAGCATTAGAATCAAAGGTGTCCTTAGTGGGATGGCTGCCCAGGTAACACAGAGTCAAAGGTGTCCTTAGTGGGATGGCTGCCCAGGTAACATTAGAGTCAAAGGCACTAGGTGGCCAGTCTTTGTACTTCAGTCAGTGGGTTGGCAGACCCTCATAAGATGGGCCATAGCATTTCTCAGTATCCAGCAGGGTGGAACTTCCTCACACTGAGCACTGGGCTCTTCCCAGGATGCCTGGCCTCCTGCCCAGCACCTGCACACACTGTGGGTCTGCAGCCCTACGTTACACGGGGGGCCTGGGGACACCAGCCCTCCCCCAACCTGCATCCTGACCCTCCCACCTAACACTGCTTCTTCTTCTCGCTGTCCTAGCACTGCCCATGTGGGGACTGGCCCTCACACTCATCCTTGTCACCCTCGCCTTGCTCGTGGCCCTCCGCTTCAGCAGTGTCTACGGGTACAGGTAAGCGAAGAGTGTGGGCTGAGTGCAGTGGACCCTGGGCCCCGGGACCTCAGATAGGACAGGGTCTACGGGTACAGGTAAGCGCAGAGTATGGGCTGAGTGCAGTGGACCCTGGGCCCTGGGACCTCACATAGGACAGGGTCTATGGGTACAGGTCAGCGCAGAGTGTGGGCTGAGTGCAGTTGACCCTGGGCCCCGGGACCTCAGATAGGACAGGGTCTACGGGTACAGGTCAGTGCAGAGTATGGGCTGAGTGCAGTGGACCCTGGGCCCTGGGACCTCAGATAGGACAGGGTCTACGGACGGGTACAGGTAAGCGCAGAGTGTGGGCTGAGTGCAGTGGGGACCCAGGCCCCGGGAACCTTCAGGGATGACGTGGTCTGGCTCCTTGCTGTTCCCACTCTGCCATTCACCCATGGCCTCAGTTTCCCCTCTATACATGGGCACCTGAGCATCTATCCCTGAGGTCTCTGGAGCCGGTCACCTTCCTGTTGTCTTCCAGGCTGAACAGAAGGAGGAAGTTGAAGACTCCCAACCTCAGGAAGTGCATCTCATCACAGGTCGGAGGACTTTGCCACAGGTTCCTCTTCTGCCCAGCCTCCCCCTTCCTTTTGGTGGGGTGAGGAAGGAGCCACACAAGAGGCTGGCCCATTCGGGGCCTCCTGGACATTCACCAGGAGTCCTGCAAATTGCCTGGAGCTCTGCTTGGTGCTGCAGAGAGACTGAGAACATCACCCAGGGTGGCGGCTGGGGATTACTTTCAGGGGGAAGAGGGAACCAGTGGACCTCAGAGCAGCAACTGAGCAGTGCAGAGTACCTCGGAGCCTGGTAGGAGTGCTACAGATCATGAGGGTTGGGGCCTGCTTCCGGGAACCCAGGAAGGAGGGACATGGACTGGGCTTCTGAGGAGGTGGTGACCACAGGTAGGCACAAGTGCCAGGGACAGAAAGCTGTGGCAGGCAGCAGGGCCTGCTTCGCCTGTGAGGGGCTGGTGTCAGAGGGCAACGGGGATTGGGAGTATGGAGGACCCTTGATGACAAGAAGCTTGGGGACTGAACTGTGCTCTCAGGTTTGGGGGAACCCTGTAGAAATCTAGCTTTTGTGGTGTGAGAAGGCTAGATGGAACTCATGGACTCCTCCCCTCCCCCACCCCTCCTTCTCAAACCCTCTCACCCATGGGCACCAATATCTTTCCTCTCCAGAACAGAGTTGGACAGCTCTGGCTTCAAGGTAGCTCAGGAGCCTTGTCCAGGGGGAACTCCATTTCCCAAGACCTGCAAGGCGGCACCTCTGCTGTGCTGGAGGGGTGAGTATGGGGGTCTGTGAGTGGGAGGTAACCTGATGTGCACATTGCAGGCCTCTCAGAGATCCCAGGGATTAGCTTACACTATAGCAATGGCACTCTAGAACAGATAGCCTGTCCCTGCCCTGCTGCCCAGGCCTCCCCTGCCCTCCGCAGAGGCCTCTCAGTCACTCACAGACCACAAGGATGGCTAAGGGTGCCACCCACAGGTCATCCAGATTCATGCTGGTCACCTTAGTGACCCCTGGATATAGTGGTTTTAGGGGTTCTGCCTGGGGCCTGCAGGCCTTAAGAAACCCTAGATCCTCTCCCCTAAGTAATGGTGGGGACACCCCACACTCTAAAAAGGCACCAGAAGAATGCCTTTCCCATATCCCCAGGTCACTGGGCAGGGAAAGTTGGCGGCATCAGATGGTGGTGAGGGCCAGTGTTCAGGGAGGCAAAGCTTCTCCCTGCTTCTTGGTAGCAGAGCCATGCTGGAGTCTGTTCAGTGGGCTCAGGCACCCCTCTCAGTGTGAAGGTCCTTCCTAAAGAACAAAGCTCCTCTATGGACCCTAGAACCAGGCCTAGAAGCTTTTTCTTTCTAGGTAGGACTCTGTCTTTAAACACAAAGTGAGGGCTGAATGCCAGTCTTATGGTCCTGCGGTGAGGCTGACAAGTGCTCCTGCCATGGCCAGGGCCATATCCGCACTGCTGACTGCAGACCTGGGGGTGGCCTGCTTCTTGGGCACTCAAGCTGACAGGAGGCTAGTGCTTCTTCCTGAAGGCTCGACAGCAGAGCCGAGCTGTTACTCCATCACACATGCACAGCAGCTCTGGGTGGCCCCTGGCATCCAGAACTCCCAATTTGTATAACCTCTGCCCACAGGGCATGAGAAGTTTCTTCTAGGCTAAGGCTCACCACCGGAGTCTTAGTTTATTCTTTGTGCCTGAATTAATCAGCTGGTGATAGTATAAACTCATCGAGGTGGACGATGGCCTATAGGGCTCTTGAGACAGTCAGTGTTACCTGTGTGTGATAGTGATGCTGCACCCAGCGGCTTCTGTCACGTTCTCAGAAGCCCCGGGTGCCCTTGGCCACACAGGTCACATGGAATCCCATTCTCTACTGATTATCTGAGGCTCATTTTTCTGATTAGGAAACTGAGCCTCAGGCTGGGCACATGGCTCAGTCAGTAAAGTGCTTGCCTTGCAAACAGAAGGACCTGAGTTCGATCCCCAGAACCCACATGAAAGAAGCCAGGTGTGGTGAGATGCACCTTAATCCCAGCACTAGACTGGCAGATTAGCCTGCTTGGTGAGTTCCAGAATAGTGACCCAGTCCAGTGAGACCCTGGCATCGAAAGGCTGTTCTCTGTTCTTTATATCCACTGTGTACATATGTAAACATACCTACATATGCATGTACACCCACATATGTAAATACAACCACATATGCATGTACACCCACATACAACTGGACACATATGTAAACACACCCACATATGCATGTACACCCACATACAACTGCATACATATGTAAACATACCCACATATGCATGTACACCCACATACAACTGCACAAGTATGTGAACACACCCACATATGCGTGTACACCCACATACAACTGTGTACACACACATGAAAAGAAAACTGAGGTTCACACTGCCTTTAGAAACTATCCCTCTTGTTTTATCCTGTCCTGTGCACACGCATGCCAGTCCCGTCCATTGTGTGTGCCCCCCCCCGCCCCCAGTCACTGCTGGTCATTCACTAGCTGTGCTGGATAGCTTTAGTGTCAACTTGACACACCTGGGTCAAGGGAGCCTCAATTGGGGATTTGGCTCCATTGGATTGGCCTGTGGCCACATCTGTGGAGTATTGTCTTGATGGTCAAGCAGTGTGGGAGGGCCCAGCCCACAATGAGTAGTGCCACTCTGGGCAGGTTGTTGTGTACTGTATAAGAAGGTGGGCTGGGCATGAGCCAGGGGAGCAAGCCAGTGAACAGCATTCCTCCATGGCTTGTGCATCAGTTCCTGCCTCCAGGTTCCTGCCCTGAGTTCCTGCCTTGGGCTCCCTAAGTGATGAACTGTGACCTGGGAGATGTAAGCTGAATAAACCCTTTCCTCCCCAAGTTGGTCTTGGTCAGAGTGTTTTGTCACAGCAATGGAAGACAAACTACAACACTAGCCCTGGTGGGGCAGGTAGCCAAGGGCCAGCTCAGAGCTTAGAGTAGGTGGAGGTCAGTACTGGACCTGTCAGCTTCCCTGCCATCCAGGAGTTTATTGCAAAAAACTAAAAAATATATTTTATTTATTATTTTATGTATGTGAGCATATTGCCTGCATGTGTGTAAGTACCCCTGTGTCATGTAGTGCTTGTGGAGGTCAGAATAGGGAGTCAGATCCCCTGGAACTGGAATTATGAACGGCTGGTTGTTAGCCTCCATGTGGGTGCTGGGAACTGAACCTGTGCGCTCTGCAAGAGCAGCCAGTGCTGTTAACCTCTTAGGTCCCTTGGACTTTGGTTTTGTAATTGATTATAAAACCACCATGTCCCCCCAAATAAGCACAAGGGGCACAGGGCAGCTCCAACTCCCTTTTCTCTGGTTTCTGCAGGCCTGTCCTGTGCTCCTTGGCTCATCTGTACGTCAGTAGACACTCACATCCCTGGCTTATCTCGAGGGAGGTCTGCAGAGACACCCCAAATTCTGCAGAGGCCTGTTATCTGGCTCTGAACTGGGGGATGAAGGGCTTGCTACCACACTTTGGGAGCCCTTCCCTTCCTGTCCTTGCCGGAAGAAACTTGCCCTCCACTCCCACCTTACACACAAGCTGGTGAAGTTCACTGAAGCCACATTGTAAAAGACTCTATCAGAGTGCCATTTCCTTACAGAAGGAAAAGGAGAGCCTTTTGCTTACAGAGAGCTGCTGGCTGTTATGCCTGAGCAGGTGGAAAAGGAGGGATGTCCCAGGGCTTCCAGGGGTCCAGGCACAGGGCAGCAGATATCTATCTATTATCTATCTATCTATCTATCTATCTATCTATCTATCTATCTACCTATCTATCTATCATCTATTTATCTATCATCTATCTACCTATCTTCCTATCAATCTATCTATGTATCAATCTATGTATCTATCTTCTATTTATCTATCAACTATCTATTATCTACATATTAATCTATGTATCTATTATCTATTTATTACCTATCTATTATGTCTATCTATCATTTATCTATATATCATGTATCTATCTATCATCAATCTATCAATCCTCTATCTTATATTTATCTATCTATCATCTATATATTTATCATCTATCTATCATTTATCTATCATCTATCAATCATCTATCTATAATCTATCTTCCTATCTACCTATCATCTATCATCTATTTATCATCTATCTACCTATCTTTCTATCAATCATCTATCTATCATATATTTATCTATATATTTATTTATTTTATTTTATTTTATTTTATTTTATTTTATTTTTGTATGTGTATGAATGTACTGTCTGCATGCAGGTTTGTGCACCCGTGTCGTGCAATGCCCACGGAAGTCAGAAGAGAGTCTCAGATTCTCCTGGAACTGGAGTTCTCCTGGAATTGGAGTTACAGACAGTTCTCAGCCACCATGTGGGTGCTGGGGATCGAACCTGGGTCTTCTGCAAGAGCAGTCGATGCTTTTAACCGCTAGGCCATCTCTCCAGCCCTATATATTTATCATCTATCTATCATATTTATCTATCATCTATTTATCTACCTATCTTCCTTTTTTTTTTCTTTTTAACATTTTTTTATTGATGCTTTGTGCATTTCATACATCATTTTCCAATTCAGTTCAGGCATATTTCCCTTTCCCTTCCCCCCCACCCCCACCCCAACCGAGATCATGCATTCTGCCATAACTGTCCTGCATATTTCTCTCAGTTTTTTTTCAGTTTTTAGCTATAAGTGATAATCCATGAGTACAAGCATCCTTCATGTAAAACCAATTTGCAGGCTGTTGTGCCAAAACCCCCACAGCCCCACCTTCCAGTGGGGGGTGAGGGGTTGTATGTTCAATCAAGTTGATCAAATGAGTGTCCAGACTACATTGCTGTAGTTTCACCATTCACCCCAATCGCAGCCCTTACATTCTACCACGCCCCCTCTTCCGCAGATTATTCCCTGGGCTTAGAAAAGGGGCACAGGTGGATGAGGAGCAGATCAGACCACTCTCTCTGGAGCTGTTGTCTTGGACTTCCTATCTATCATCTATCTATCTATCTATCTATCTATCTATCTATCTATCTATCATCTATTTATCTATCATCTATTTATCTACCTATCTTCCTATCAATCTATGTATCTTGTATCTCTCTCTCTATCATCTATTTATCATCTATCTATCTATCTGTCTATCTTTCTATCAATCTATATATCTATTTATGTATCTATCTCTCTATTATCTATCTATGTATCTATCTTCTATTTATCTATCTATCACCTATCTATTATCTATCTATATATTAATCTATATATCTTTTATATATTTATCTATTATGTCTGTCTATAATCTATCTATCAATCTATCATCAATCTATCAATCATCTATCTTATATTTATCTATCTATCATCTATATATTTATCATCCATCTATCATATTTATCTATCATCTATCAATCATCTATCTATAATCTATCTTCCTATCTATCTACCTATCTTCTTACCAATCTATGTATCTATGTATCTTGTATCTATCTCTCTATCTCTCTATCTATCTATCTATCTATCTATCTATCTATCATCTATCTATCTTCCTATCAATCTATGTATCTATGTATCTCTCTTCTATTTATCTATCATCTATCTATATATTAATCTATATATCTATTATATATTTATTATCTATCTATTATGTCTATCTATCATCTATCAATCATGTATCTATCTATCAATCTTTCATCAATCTATTGATCATCTATCATATTTATCTATCTATCATCTATATAATTATCATCTATCTATCATATTTATCTATCATCTATCAATCATCTATCTATAATCTATCTTCCTATCTATCTACCTATCATCTATCATCTATTTATCATCTATCTACCTATCTTCCTATCAATCATCTATCTATCATCTATCTATCATATATTTACCTATCATCTATCTATCTATTGATCTATCAATTGATCGATCATATGTGTACATACATCCTGCCCTTTGCCAAGGGTGGGGGTGCATGAGGAAAAGTTGCTGGTGACCCAGTGCACGGTGCCAGGCAGATCGAGGGCTGGGGTGGAGGAGCAGTGGGGGGACTTCTGGGGAGGCTCTTACAGGGAGGCACCAGAAGAGGGAGCTGTGTGGACAAATCCTGGGGCTCCTCTTCATAAGGCCAGCACCCAAGGCGAGACCATGGGGGAAGAGCACAGTGCTGGGTCTCAGGCTGCCGACAGGCGTTTGTGTCCAGGGATCCTTTTAGGGAGGATTCGGATACACGGCAGCCAGCTGTGTGTGGAGATGCCTGGGGAAGGGCAGTGACAGGGAGTGGAGTGGGGGGTCATTAGCTGGCTCGGTGAAGATCCAGACAGGGAAAGGCAGGGACAAGACCTGTCCATGAGGTTGTAGGTGGCCAGGAAGGAGCTGCAGGCAGCTGGGTTCCCTGCTGGGCGCCAGAGCCAACACCAAATGAGGGCTTAGAGAAAGCCGATTCAGGGGGAGAGTGGAGCAGAAAGCAGGAGTTTGGTCTTAGGGGTTCTACTCTGAGCAGCTGGGAGACCTCTAGCAGGGGAGTGTGCTCTCTCTCTCTCTCTCTCTCTCTCTCTCTCTCTCTCTCTCCCTCCCTCCCTCCCTCCCTCCCTCCCTGTCCTTCTCCCTGTCTTTCTCCCTCTCCCTCTTTCTCTCTTGTTAGTTCAACACACACAGATTGGCTCCCTCTGAGAGCTCCTACTGTGAGTCAGGTAGAGACCATCATCCCAAGAAGGGAGGCTGAGTGCTCCAGTGGCAAGTTGAGGCCCCAGAACAGGCTGTGCTGGGAAGCTCAACGTGACAGGAGGGGAGTGTGACTGGAGTTGCCGAGCCCCGGGGCACAGACAGGGTGCTAGTGTGCCTATGCGGCACAGACAGGGTGCTAGTGTGCCTATGCGGCACAGACAGGGTGCTAGTGTGCCTATGCGGCACAGACAGGGTGCTAGTGTGCCTATGCGTGGGAGCTCTGATTCCTGGCTTGGTCAACTCAAGGGCAGAGGGTCAGGTAGGTGATGAGGTGGCATGAAAGTGGTGCCCAGGAGGTGGGGAAGGCAGCCGAGGAGCAGCAGGTGGGGTATGATGGGTATGGGGGTTACGATGCAGCATGGGCCTCACCCGAGGTACAGCCTGTGTCAGCCATCGTTGCCGAGGCGACTCATTTCCGTGGTCCCTTCTCTTTCTCTCCACCCCACCCCTGTCCTTCAGACACAGGAGTCCCTGCCCCGCTGATGTCCTCTCTCCGTTGTACTCACAGGTGCCGTCTGTATTTCTGGAGAATAGTGAGGTGCCACCTCTTAGAGGACCCCAACGTTGTCCAAGATCCACCATCTGGGCCCGACATGACCTCGTTAGAACTTAGGTAGCAGCCCTCTGACCCCAGCCACATCCATCCACCCCTTCAGGCAGGCTGGAGAACCTGGTGCCCAGCTTTGATTTCAATAGCCCCTCCCTGGAGCCTCCCCACAGCCATTCTCTGCTTGGCCCCGAGGGTCAGCTGGTGCCCACACAGATGGGTGGAGCCCGAGGGCAGCACTGCCAAGCTCCTGGTGATGGAGCAGGGCCAGGCTAAGGATGTGGGGTGGGAGCCTGAGAGGAACCTCCCCACAGAAGGCGGGGGACATCCCTGTCCCTCCTGATTATGCGCCAAAGGTCGAGAGACATGACCCAGAGGAGAGCCCACTGGCTCTTCCTTCCCCTGAGCTCTGGGGCCCCTGAAGACCCCACGGTGGCCTCTGGTTTGGTGCTCAGCCTGCCTACAGGGAAAGCTCCATCTCTGGGGTCTCCTCCAGCCCCAAATCCCAGCCTCTGTCCCAGGCCACCATGGTCGGAGGGCTATGTGGAGTTCTCTCCAAGCTTGAGCCAGCCCCCTGAGTCCTGTCCTCCTGTGCCCAGCAACCCTGTTGTGAGTTTAGGAGCATCCAGGGAGGAGGTAGTCCTAGTCTCCCCTCACCTCAAAGACCTCCATGTCCTGCAGCAGGTGGGAGACTACTGACAGGTCCCCAGCACTGGAGCCTGGCCGCTCCCTCCACAAGCCAAGTCCTCCTCTCCAGGATGGGGCAGAGCTCAGACTGATACATTCTGCTAGCCAGATGCCCTTTGTCTGGGCCCAGATGGACCGCTTGTCCTCAAAGAGATGGAGAAGCCGTGGGATCTGCATGGTCCTGTGATGTGAGAGCAACTTGCCGCACCCACCTTTGCTGAGCCTCGGCACCTGCCTGACCTTCTTGTCCCATCTGCCTGTCCCTTCCCGGGATTTGCCCAGTGCCTGGTGAGGGCCGTGAAGCACAGGGTGGAGCACAGGCTCCCGCACCTTATGTGCCTCAGAGCTGGTGAAGCAGCCTGCTGGCTCCTCGGCCTGGGGTGGGACAGGAGGTGCATCCCTAACCTTACTGCTGATGCTGATGACATTGGTCCAGCTGTGCTTTTGCAATCCCTAGTGCTTCTTTTTCTGAGAAGATGAAACTATAGAGAAGAAGGCTCAGCAGATAGAGAAATGAACCAGTGAAGAGTGGAAGGTGATTCAAGCAGGGAGGCTGGCCTAGAAGTCACTGTGTGATCCAGGTTGATCTGGAACTCACTCTGTAGCTCTGACTGGTCTTGAACTCACATATAGCCCATGCTGGCCTCAAACTCATGGGTAGTCTCCTGCCTCAGCCTGCCAAGTGTGGAGGTCACAGGTGCGTTCCCGCACATCTGGCTCTGATGGCACCCTGCCATGGGTTTACCAGCTTCTAGAAGCACAGGAAATACATCCTCTTGTTCCCAAGCCCCTTGGTCTATATCATTTTTGTTGTAGCAAGTCAAAAAGACTAAGATAACTATGTGCAGCTACTGGTGTGGGGACTTATGGGAACTTGAGGATCTTCTAGATTTTATGATGAGCTCAAATGTCTCTAAAAGTAAAAGTCTACTTAAAACATATATACTATAAAGATGCCATATTCTGTTGGGCTGGAGCGATGGCTCAGCAGTTAAGGGCTCCAGCTGCTCTTGCCGAGGACCTGGGTTCTGTTTCCCAGGTACCACATGGCAGGTAACAACCATCCATAACTCCAGTTCTGACTTCCATGAGTATACCATGCACAGGTGCACTTACATACATGCAGGCAAAACACTCATGCACATTTTTTGAGACAGGGTCTCTTGTAACCCTAACTTGTAAGATAGGCCTGGCTGGCCTTAATCTCATAGAGTTCCACCTGTCTCTGCCTTTTGTGTGCTGGGATTAAAAGTGTGCACCCCACTCCTAGCTATTTATTTTTAAATGTTTGTTTTGGGGTTTTTTGGGGGGGTAGTTTTGAGATATGGTCACCCTCTAGCCCCAGCTGACCTGGAACTCACTATGTAGACCATGCTGTCCTTGAACTCACAGAGATCTGCCTGCTTCTGCCTCCCAAGTGCTGGGACTAAAGGCGTGCACCACCACACCCAGCTTAAAATTTTGTCTTTTTAAAGGTGTATGGCTTCCCCCCTGTGTCTCTCAGGCGCTCCTGGGTGTGAGTCCATGCCCTGGAGTCTGGTCCACTGATCAGGTGTCACACCAATAAGGAGATTGACTCTTTCTCCCCCAGCATCCCAGAGCAGCCAGCAGATCCTCAGCTGGGTGGGGCCCTGTCAGGGTTAGGTTTATACACATCCGTGTGCTGTCGCAGATGCTGTGGGTTCGTACAATTCTCCTCTGCTGCCCAGACGACAGCTTCCTCGTAGTCATCTACCACCTCTGCCTCTCACAATCTTTCCTCCCTTTCTTTCCCAATGATCCCTGAGCCTCAGGAGGAGAGGGTGAACTCCAGGTGTCTCATTTAGGGCTAAGTACTCTTCGGTCTCTTATTCTTGGCAAGGTGACAATTTGTGGGTCTCTGTGTTACTTGCCATCTGCTGCAGTAAGAACTTTCTCTAATGAGAGCTGAGAGTTGTATTGTTTATGGGCGGAACAATAAGTCATTGTGACTCAGTTTAGTATCACGTCTGTTTAGTAGTACGTACAGCAATAGTGTCTGACCCTGTAGTTCTGCTGGAATACCAAGTGCACGGTTGGTGGTGGGGTGCAGCCAGTATTGTTTGAGGATTTGGGGGGGGGATCTGTTTGGTCAGTAACTCCAAAAGAAAATTTAAAAAAGAATACTATATCGCCATGCCTTTCCACGTGCTCCTCCTGCCTCTGCCTCAGGAATATACGACTGTGTGTACCACAGCCTGCCCTAGTTCTTGATATTGAGCTATTTCTGCCCTGATATTTACCAATTCAGTGAGTTTTTTTTTACAATTGTAATTTGAATATATGTAATTATCATCAAAGATAAACTTTTTTTTTTTTGTCTTTTTAAGACAGGGTCTCCCTGTAGCTCCCAGCTGTCCTGGAACTTGCTCTGTAGACCAGGCAAGGATAAATTTTTTAATTAATGTGTTTATTCTTCTATTAGGTTCTTATTGGTTTGTGGTGACTCTTGACTTCAGATGACTACTACACCTTTCCCTGTCACCCTCAGCCCATGTTCGATGGGGACTCCCGGTGCTGAGCCCTCTGTCTGGCACACAGTGGTCACCACCATTCCACCTGCTTCCCACCCCCACGTCCTAGGTTGTACCCTATATTCTCAGAGACATCTGTGCTCCCAGAACCTGTGCATACAGGTACCCCAGCTGCTCCAGCTGTGGGCACGGTCTCACATCGATGCAAATTGGACTGGGATCTGAACCAGCTCTCTGACTCTCTCTCCCTGACTTCCCTATCAAATGGTCCCACCTGAGGTACAGACACAAGTCCAACAGAGACAGTCCACACAGAGGGACGGAGGATGCAGTGAGCTGGTTCCAGGGTCCCGTGAACAGGTGCGTCAGAAGACGGCTCTCCCAATGATTCTCAGCTTTGTCTACAGAGAACTCAGCCACTAACACTCAACACTCAAACACAAGTCTGATGGGTTTATCTTACACACACATGGAATAACGAGTCCAGGGATCTTGTCAGATGGTAATGAAGATCTGTTTATTGTCTACAGCACCTCCCTTATATAGACAGAATGATGTCATCTCTCAGGGCCTACTCCCAGACCCTCTGTAAACATCACCAGCCCTGAATCATAAGCTGTATCATGAGCCAGTCTCACCTAGGGGGCAGGATCGGGTGGGAAAGACAGACAGACAATTTAAGACACCGCAGCCACAGGTGGCCTGCCTCCACCTACATGACAGGGCAGGAGTCTGAAGCCAGATCTTCTACAACCCTGTCTCTGGAACACCAGAATTAGGGGTCATTGCTAGGCCTCACATTCCTTTGCTCTATGGAATAGCTATCCAGGGACAGTCTCCATTTGATTTACTATCTACCTCTTCTCCTGGTTAGTGCATGCTTTAGGATTAGAATCTGAGTATATCGTTACTAGACTGACTTCCTTTTACCAGGATTTATGTCTGCTCTTAACGGTCAAGTGCTCCCCCCAAGGTTATTAGCTCATGCAAGCCTTATCTCTTAGAGCTGTCCTTAGTGGGAGGCACATTCCTAGACTCTTGCGTGGGCTTTTTCTGGGCCACATGCTCTTGCCCTATAAATATGCTTGAACAAAGAATTGAGAGAGACCTTTTGCTAGAGAAAGAGAGAGAGAGAGAGAGAGAGAGAGAGAGAGAGAGAGAGAGAGAGGCTTTTGCCAGGGAAGAGACTTTTGCCATCAGCAGAGATTCTGCTGTGAGAAGCTGTAGCCATAAGAACCTGTAGAGATCTTGCTATAAGTAGAGACTTTTGCAATAAGAACCTGTATGAGTTTTGCATGAGATGAGGTTTTTGCCTAAGAAGAACTTTGCTGTGTAAGATTTTCCTTTAGAATAAAGAAACATACTTGAAACTCATCCAGGATTTCTGTACTTATAAAGGTTATTACAGTAACCAGCTGATCTCTCAGAGCTTCAGCCCACTCTATATTCGGCTGTCAGTCTCTTGGAGCTTTCATTGCAATGCAAAGTTCTTGGGGAGGAAGGAATGAGCCTGGCCATCCCCTCCCATCGACCCCCCCAACCCCTACACTCCACCAACCTCCCAAGACACATACATAGGTTCAAGGCCTGGTTTTATGTTATATTACAAACATTTTATTACAAAATTTCCTCTTAATGCAAGGTATTGGGACTTAATATCTTAATGTGTGGAGGCTGGTCTTGCTCATTGTCCCCAGAGCACTTTACATTCGAATGTATCAACATGGCGTCCTGAGCTTCATAGTGATACACATGCAGGTGGGGTGATTCTCCTTGTTACAGTGAACAGGGACTGAGGGACAAAATCAGCAGAAGCACGTGTTCTGCCTGCTACGTGCCAGGATTGGGTAGGAAGAGCATTCAAGTCGGTGACTGCCATCGAGGGAGTCAGGCCATGAGGGGTGTCCTGCTGAGGACGCAGTGGATCACAGAAGTGACCCTTCAGACACGGGGACAGAGGGCAGAGGGATACGTCATCCCTCGCTCGGGGTTGGCAGAATGGATCTAGGTTATATACATTTGTTCAGAATAGTTACACTTCCACATAAAGCTTGAAGCACAAAAAGAACCAGAAAATACAAACGACACACATATGTTTTCCCATGAAGGCCTCCGCAGCTGTGGCCCCACAGGGGGTGCAGCTCAGCCCCCCCCATCTCATAGCAACGTGGAGTCCAAGTGCTGAGGGTGTTTCAGAGCCTCCTGCACAAAACTACGAGAGAATACACTGGGGGAAGATGTGTGTGTGTCCCACAGAAGGCCACGTGGAAATAGCTTTACAGGCTATCAGAAAAAAAGGAACAGAAAGCTCCATGGGTTTAGCTCAAGAAAAAATTAAAGCAGTAAATGCCAATACTCAAGACATCCACAACATGAGCCAACTTGACCTCCAGCAAATAATGCAAATGCAAACAGCTTAATGCCAGTGTGCCTTGAGCTTCAGAAAGGCGGTGACTTCCAAGAGCTGTCGTCCCCACAGCGGGCACTCAGTCATGACCAGTGGGACACGGAGGCCTCGGGCTTTGCGGCAGTAAGCAGCCCACTGTCCAGACTCAGCACTGGACACCCTGCTCTGTGATCATCACACTCTGTCCGCAGTGAGCTTCCCACAGGCTTTCTGCAGTTGGTACTGAGTTCTGGGTTCTCTGCCCCCCCCCATTGCCCCTCCTTCCCCCAGCCTGGCCATCTCTGTGGTCACCAGCTGGTGTTGCCCACATCAGCAATGTCACTACGTAACAACAGGCTCCAGTCCCGTCTGTAAGGACCCAGGGCTCCCTGGCAGCTGCAGACTGCTTTAGAACGCAGTTCCCATTGTCAGAATGACGTGTGCTGCCCATTCCCCACACCAGCTGTCAAAGTCTGATCCTTGGGCTGCCCACCCAAGCCTCCTCCTCCTGCTCTCGGCTAGAGGCATGCCATGTTGTTGGTGCCCAAGGAGGACATGCAGCCTGTGGCAGTCTTTAGATACTAGAGAGACCACACAGGTATCACTCCTAGAGCCGCTTGGAGCCCAGCCCCTAATAACACGGAAGGGAAGAGAGTTCTAGCAGATGGAATATGCACAGAAAGTTCTAGTAATTAACTTGAAAGGAGAGAGAGAGAGAGAGAGAGAGAGAGAGAGAGAGAGAGAGAGAGAGAGAATGAATAAAGGGAGACTAGTTGGAGGGCTGCTGAAGGTCAAGGGCAGAGAGCAGAGATGGAGGGTGCTGAGGTCTGGGGATCTTGGTGCATGAGCCCCCAGCCCTGTGAGGATGCCCCCATGGTGCGAGCTGCTGGCAAAGTTGGGCTTCCTCAGCACACCTCTCCTGGCCGGCTCGTGTCCCAAGGCGGCAGAGGCAGGTAGTCCTGCTGCTTCAGGGATTTGAAGAACTGAATGGCAGGCACCTGAGGTGCTGGCTGACTGGGAAGCTTTTTGACTGGAAGGATCTGGTCTAGCTGGCCTATCTCGGGACACAGGCTAGGGGAGGAGGGCTTGCTGCGTGGAGAGAGGGGGCCAGGCCCCAGGCCCGGGAGGAAGCAGTAGTCCCCCACCTGCTGCAGGACAAGGAGACCCTCAGGGTTTGGGGACGCTGGGGCCACCTCCTCCCTGGGCTCCCCCAGACTCACCACAGGCGTGCTGGGCATGGGAGGGGTAGGACTGCACAGAGAGGAATTGGGGGGCTGGCTCATGCTTGGAGGGAGCTCCACATAGCCCTCAAACCCTTGTGGCCCAAGGCCTGGACTTTCAGGGGAATCCCTGGGCACCCTGAGACAGAGGCTGAAGTTTTGGGTTGAGGGGGATCCCAAAGAGGGGCGCAGGGAGAGAGACTGGGCCCCTGAGGGCAGGGTGAGCGTCAGGTCTGCAGAAGTCACATAACCAGAGGCCACCACAGGGTCCTCATGGCCCCTAGAGCTCAGGGGAAGAGCCACTGGATTGTCCCTTGGGTCCTGCCCCTCTGCCCCTAGCTCAGGTCCAGGCTCGCCCTCACATTCCACGGAGGAGCATCCCAAGGTCCCTAGGCTGGGCTCGCATTCCACATCCACAGCCGGGCCCTGCTCCGTCACCTGGCCCAGTGGGACCAACTGCACCTGTCCCCCGGGGGGTAGACACAGGTACTCCAGGGAGCCTGGCAGAGCCGACTTCAGCCCCCCACCTGTCTGTGGTGGCACTGACTGGCCCACGAGGTCAGGCAGGGAGCGGCTGTTGGGAGGTCCCAGGTAGGGCCCATTGAAGTCAAAGCTGGGAGTCTGGCTCTCAGGCCTGTGTGCGGGGATGGATGGGTCTAGCTGTGTGTCAGGGGGTTGCTCCATGCGTTCTGATGAGGCAGCTGGAGTGGTGTCAGACCCAGATGGTGGATCTCGGATGATAGTAGGGTCCTCGATGGAGAGAGGTGACACTTCACTGTCCCCCAAGTGTGGAGATGACTCCCTGTGGGGCAAGAGGTGGGCAGAGAGGTCAGATGTTGGGGGAGTCTAGGCAGCCTGATCCCTTCCAGGCCTCAAATACATAGAGGCAAGGGAGAGCCAGGCCCCATGAATGGATGGCATGCAGGTTGACTGTCCCCCGGGATCAGCGACCATGTCTTCAGCTGGGTCACTACTGTGAGTGGCTGCCTTCTCCGTCTGCTCCTTGCAGCCTCCCACCTGCCAGACCACTGCCTTTCCCTGATAGACTGCCAGCTGGGGTCGAGCCATCAGCGCAGTCTGAGGACCTGTAGGTATGCATCCTCACATAGCCATGGGGCCTGTGCAGTGAAGGGCTTCTCTGGGAAGCAAGGGAGGAAGGGGTCAGCTGCTCCAGGACGGTGACCCTGGTCCCTTGTCTGTCGGACCCTAACTGGGGATCTTCCTCATGTGTACCTGGAGTGCCACACACTATAGTGAAAGCCACCTCATGGGATTTCTTCAGAGAGTGACAGCCACCCCATGACAGTCTCTGATGTGCACGGTGGGCCGGTTCTCCCCCACAGCCTCCTCCAGGGTCAGGAACCCAACCACTCACCCATCCAGTTCAGTGAAGAGACTGCCCCGCAGTCCCTGGGGAAGAGGGCTCTTGGCGACGGAGGCTGCCATGCTGTGGGGAAGCCAGAACCCTCCAGGTCCATCCTGGAAGAGAAGCGAGGTTAGTGCCTTCGAGCTCAGGCCTTGGGAAGGAGGGAGTGGAGGAGGATGGCTTATGGGGACAGGACGGCATGTGAGGGATAGCACCTGCCCTGAGCTACACACAGAGAGAGGAGTCTCCTTGCAGCAGGACCTGGCCAAGGCCTCTGACACCAAAAAGCGAGGGGCACTGAGGCAGTAACTTCCCAAACACCTTTGGACCGCAGGCCCTGTTGCCTGCCACAGGTCCCTGCCCTCTGGCCCTGGCGTCCACTGAGACTGTCACCTCCTGAGAAGACCCCAGCCTGTCTCTTCCCTCCTTGACATGCCTGTCTTGGGGCCTGACCCCCTCCAAGTACTCTCATGGCGAGTGGCTGTGCAGCCCGGCACCGGAGGTCCCGCAGCCCTCGGCCTCCTCCTACTATGAGGCTCAGACCCTCCAGAGCCATCCCAGAGGGGATATTCTCACTCCCTTCTGCCTCCAGGCAGGGCTCTGAGCAGGTTCCTGGGGAGCCCCAGAGACCCATATTCTCAGCTCATCTTCCAGGGGAGGAGGAGGCTGGGAGACAGGGAGCCAGCAGCAGAGCTCAGTCCTCCCACCTGGAACAGGACGCACTTCCTGGGGTTGGGGATTTTCTCCTTCCACCTCTTGTTCAACCTGGAAGACAACAGGAGGGTGATAGGCACCAGAGGCCAGAAGCTTGGGGACCCACGTACAAAGGAGAAACTGAGGCTGCGGCTGAGTGGGAAGAGCAATGGGCCAGACCCTGTCCTATGTGAGGTCCCGGGGCCCAGGGTCCACTGCACTCAGCCCACACTCTGCGCTGACCTGTACCCATAGACCCTGTCCTATGTGAGGTCCCGGGGCCCAGGGTCCACTGCACTCAGCCCACACTCTGCGCTGACCTGTACCCATAGACCCTGTCCTATGTGAGGTCCCGGGGCCCAGGGTCCACTGCACTCAGCCCACACTCTGCGCTGACCTGTACCCGTAGACCCTGTCCTATGTGAGGTCCCGGGGCCCAGGGTCCACTGCACTCAGCCCACATTCTGCGCTGACCTGTACCCATAGACCCTGTCCTATGTGAGGTCCCGGGGCCCAGGGTCCACTGCACTCAGCCCACACTCTGCGCTGACCTGTACCCAAGACACTGTCCTATGTGAGGTCCCGGGGCCCAGGGTCCACTGCACTCAGCCCACACTCTGCGCTGACCTGTACTCGGAGATCCTGTCCTGTGTGAGGTCCCGGGGCCCAGGGTCCACTGCACTCAGCACACAATCTGTGCTGACCTGTACCCAGAGACCCTGTCCTATGTGAGGTCCCGGGGCCCAGGGTCCACTGCACTCAGCCCACACTCTGTGCTGACCTGTAGCCATAGACCCTGTCCTGTGTGAGGTCGGGGCCCAGGGTCCACTGCACTCAGCCCACACTCTGTGCTGACCTGTACCCATAGACCCTGTCCTGTGTGAGGTCGGGGCCCAGGGTCCACTGCACTCAGCCCACACTCTGTGCTGACCTGTACCCATAGACCCTGTCCTATGTGAGGTCCCGGGGCCCAGGGTCCACTGCACTCAGCCCACACTCTGTGCTGACCTGTACCCGTAGACCCTGAACTATGTGAGGTCCCGGGGCCCAGGTCCACTGCACTCAGCCCATACTCTGCGCTGACCTGTACCCGTAGACCCTGTCCTATGTGAGGTCCCGGAGCCCAGGGTCCACTGCACTCAGCCCACACTCTGTGCTGACCTGTACCTATAGACCCTGTCCTATCTGAGGTCCCGGAGCCCAAGGTCCACTGCACTCAGCCCACACTCTGCGCTGACCTGTACCCATAGACCCTGTCCTATCTGAGGTCCCGGGGCCCGGGTACACTGCACTCAACCCACACTCTGTGCTGACCTGTACCCATAGACACTGTCCTATGTGAGGTCCCGGGGCCCAGGGTCCACTGCACTCAGCCCACACTCTGCGCTGACCTGTACCCATAGACCCTGTCATATCTGAGGTCCCGGGGCCCAGGTCCACTGCACTCAGCCCACACTCTGCGCTGACCTGTACCCATAGACCCTGTCCTATCTGAGGTCCCGGGGCCCAGGGTCCACTGCACTCAGCCCACACTCTGCGCTGACCTGTACCCGTAGACCCTGTCCTATCTGAGGTCCCGGGGCCCAGGGTCCACTGCACTCAGCCCACACTCTGCGCTGACCTGTACCCGTAGACCCTGTCCTATCTGAGGTCCCGGGGCCCAGGGTCCACTGCACTCAGCCCACACTCTGCGCTGACCTGTACCCGTAGACCCTGTCCTATCTGAGGTCCCGGGGCCCAGGGTCCACTGCACTCAGCCCACACTCTGCGCTGACCTGTACCCGTAGACCCTGTCCTATCTGAGGTCCCGGGGCCCAGGGTCCACTGCACTCAGCCCACACTCTGCGCTGACCTGTACCCGTAGACCCTGTCCTATCTGAGGTCCCGGGGCCCAGGGTCCACTGCACTCAGCCCACACTCTGCGCTGACCTGTACCCGTAGACCCTGTCCTATCTGAGGTCCCGGGGCCCAGGGTCCACTGCACTCAGCCCACACTCTGCGCTGACCTGTACCCGTAGACCCTGTCCTATCTGAGGTCCCGGGGCCCAGGGTCCACTGCACTCAGCCCACACTCTGCGCTGACCTGTACCCGTAGACCCTGTCCTATCTGAGGTCCCGGGGCCCAGGGTCCACTGCACTCAGCCCACACTCTGTGCTGACCTGTACCCATAGACCCTGTCCTATCTGAGGTCCCGGGGCCCAAGGTCTACTGCACTCAGCCCACACTCTGCGCTGACCTGTACCCATAGACCCTGTCCTATCTGAGGTCCCGGGGCCCAGGGTCCACTGCACTCAGCCCACACTCTGCGCTGACCTGTACCCATAGACCCTGTCCTATCTGAGGTCCCGGGGCCCAGGGTCCACTGCACTCAGCCACACTCTGTGCTGAGCTGTAGACATAGACCCTGTCCTATATGAGGTCCCGGGGCCCAGGGTCCACTGCACTCAGCCCACACTCTGTGCTGACCTCTACCCATAGACCCTGTCCTATGTGAGTTCCCGGGGCCCAGGGTCCACTGCACTCAGCCCACACTCTGTGCTGACCTGTACCCGTAGACCCTGACCTATGTGAGGTCCCAGGGCCCAGGGTCCACTGCACTCAGCCCACACTCTGTGCTGACCTGTAGACATAGACCCTGTCCTATCTGAGGTCCCGGGGTCCTGGGTCCACTGCACTCAGCCACACTCTGCGCTGACCTGTACCCGTAGACCCTGTCCTATGTGAGGTACCGGGGCCCAGGGTCCACTGCACTCAGCCCACACTCTGTGCTGACCTGTAGACATAGACCCTGTCCTATCTGAGATTCCGGGGCCCAGGGTCCACTGCCTTCAGCCCACACTCTGTGCTGACCTGTACCCATAGACCCTGTCCTATGTGAGGTCCCGGGGCCCAGGGTCCACTGCACTCAGCCCACACTCTGCGCTTACCTGTACCCGTAGACACTGCCGAAGCGGAGGGCCACGAGCAAGGCGAGGGTGACAAGGACGAGGGTGAGGGCTAGTCCCCACATGGGCAGTGCTAGGACAGCGAGAAGGACAAGCCGTGTTAGGTGGGAGGGTCAGGATGCAGGTTGGGGGAGGGCTGGTGTCCCCAGGCCCCCCGTGTAGCCCAGGGCTGCAGACGCTCAGTGTGTGCAGGTGCAAGGCAGGGGCCCAGACACCCTGGGAAGAGCCCAGTGCTCAGTGTGAGCAGCAGGGTTCCTGTGGGGACTGGCAGAGGCCAGGGCGCTTTCCCGAAGGAGGGTTCTTCAGACATGACCTCCAGGCCCAAGAAGGACAGAGAAGACGGGACATAGGGCTTGCAGAGTGTCTCTGCTGGCCCCAAGAGCCCCCTTGGCCTGGGCCTGGCAGGACCCCTCCCTCACTCCTGAGTCCGTGGCCTTTCCACTTCTCTGTCTGGCTGTCCTGGCAGGACCCCTCCCTCACTCCTGAGTCCGTGGCCCTTCCGCTTCTCTGTCTGGCTGTCCTGGCAGGACCCCTCCNGCGCTGACCTGTACTCGTAGACCCTGTCCTATCTGAGGTCCCAGGGCCCAGGGTCCACTGTACTCAGCTCACACTCTGTGCTTACCTGTACCCGTGGACCCTGTACTATCTGAGGTCCCGGGACCCAGGGTACACTGCACTCAGTCCACACTCTGCGCTGACCTGTAGACATAGACCCTGTCCTATCTGAGGTCCCGGGGCCCAGGGTCCACTGCACTCAGCCCACACTCTGCGCTGACCTGTACCTGTAGACCCTGTCCTATCTGAGGTCCCGGGGCCCAGGGTCCACTGCACTCAGCCCACACACTGCACTTACCTGTACCCATAGACCCTGTCCTATCTGAGGTCCCGGGGTCCAGGGTCCACTGCACTCAGCCCCCACTCTATGCTAACCTGTACCCGTACACCCTGTCCTATCTGAGGTCCTGGGGCGGAAGGTCCACTGCACTCAGCCCACACTCTGCGCTTACCTGTACCCGTAGACCCTGTCCTATCTGAGGTCCTGGGGCCCAGGGTCCACTGCACTCAGTCCACACTCTGCGCTGAGCCCTACCCGTAGACCCTGTCCTATATGAGGTCCAGGGGCACAGGATCCACTGCACTCAGCCCACACTCTGTGCGTACCTGTACCTGGAGACCCTGTCCTATCTGAGGTCCTGGGTCCAGGGTCCACTGCACTCAGCCCACACTCTGCGCTGACCTGTACCCGTAGACCCTGTCATATCTGAGGTCCCAGGGCCCAGGGTCCACTGTACTCAGCACACACTCTGCGCTGACCTGTACCCATAGACCCTGTCCTATGTGAGGTCCCAGGGCCCAGGGTCCACTGCACTCAATCCACGCTGCGCTGACCTGTACACATAGACCCGTGCTATCTGGAGGTCCTGGGGCCCAGGGTCCCCTGCACTCAGCCCACCCTCTGTGCTGACCTGTATCCTTAGACCCTGTCCTATGTGAGATCCCGGGGCCCAGGGTCCACTGCACTCAGCCCACACTCTGCGGTGACCTGTACCCATAGACCCTGTCCTATCTGAGGTCCAAGGGCCCAGGGTCCACTGCACTCAGCCCACACTCTGCGCTGACCTGTACCCATAGACCCTGTCCTATCTGAGGTCCCGGGGCCCAGGGTCCACTGCACTCAGCCCACACTCTGCGCTGACCTGTACCCATAGACCCTGTCCTATTTGAGGTCACTGGGACCAGGGTCCACTGAACTCAGCTCACACTCTGCGCTGACCTGTACCCATAGACCCTGTCCTATCTGAGGTCCCGCGGCCCAGGGTCCACTGCACTCAGTTCACACTCTGTGCTTACCTGTACCCGTAGACCCCATCCTATCTGAGGTCCCGAGGCCCAGGGTCCACTGCACTCCATCCACACTCTGCGCTGACCTGTACCAGTAGACCCTGTCCTATTTGAGGTCCCGGGGCCCAGAGTCCACTGCACTCAGCCCACTCTCTGCGCTGACCTGTACCCATAGACCCTGTCCTGTCTGAGGTCCCGGGGCTCTGGGTCCACTGCACTCAGCCCACACTCTGCGCTTACCTGTACCCATAGACCCTGTCCTATCTGAGGTCCCGGGGCCCAGGGTCCACTGTACTCAGTCCACACTCTGCGCTGACCTGTACTCGTAGACCCTGTCCTATCTGAGGTCCCGGGGCCCAGGGTCCACTGCACTCAGCCCACACTCTGCGCTGACCTGTACTCGTAGACCCTGTCCTATCTGAGGTCCCGGGGCCCAGGGTCCACTGCACTCAGCCCACACTCTGTGTTTACCTGTACCCGTAGACCCTGTCGTATCTGAGGTTCTGGGGCCCAGGGTCCACTGCACTCAGCCCAGTCTCTGCGCTGACCTGTACCCATAGACCCTGTCCTATCTGAGGTCCCGGGGCCCAGAGTCCACTGCATTCAGTCCACACTCTGCGCTGACCTGTACCCATAGACCCTGTCCTATCTGAGATCCCGGAGCCCAAGGTCCACTGCACTCAATCCAGACTCTGCGCTTACCTGTACCCATAGACAGTGCGGAAGCGGAGGGCCACGAGCAACGCGAGGGTGACAAGGACAAGGGTGAGGACCAGCCCCCACATGGGCAGTGCTTGGACAGCGAGAAGGAGAAGCAGTGTTAGGTGGGAGGGTCAGGATGCAGTTTGGGGGAGGTCTGGTGTCCCCGGCCCCCCGTGTAGCCCAGGGCTGCAGACCCACAGTGTGTGCAGGTGCCAGGCAGGGTCCCAGACACCCTGGGAAGAGCCCAGTGCTCAGTGTGAGCAGCAGGTTCCCTGTGGGGACTGGCAGAGGCCAGGGAGCTTTCCTGAAGGAGGGATCTTCAGACATGACCTCCAGGCCCAGGAAGGACAGAGGAGACGGGACATAGGGCTTGCAGAGGGTCTCTGCTGGCCCCAAAAGCCCCCTTGGCCTGGGCCCGGCAGGAACCCTCCCTCACTCCTGAGTCCATGGCCCTTCCGCCTGTCTGTCTGGCTGTCCTGGCAGGACCCCTCCCTCACTCCTGAGTCCATGGCCCCTCCGCCTGTCTGTCTGGCTGTCCTGGCAGGACCCCTCCCTCACTCCTGAGTCCATGGCCCTTCCGCCTGTCTGTCTGGCTGTCCCTCTGGGGCTCCTCCTCCACAAGTCTGGCTGTGAGGGGAACTTTCTACCAACACCCTGTGTCTTCTCCAAATTTCCCAGACCTCGCCTTGCACAGTGCATGTGTCCAGGTGGTCACTACTTGTAAGGCAGGGGATAAATGGAACAACCAGGGCAGGGAGGTGGGCAGGACCTAAGCACCCATCCAGCCTCCAGTCCCAGGCTACCACAGTTCTGGTGCCATGGTAACAGAAATCCCAGATTGACCAGTCATGGATAAGGAAACCAAGGATCTTATAAATAGAGGTCTAAGCTTCAGTTTAAAGAAGGATTGAGGGTAGACAAGTCCCCGTTTATAGGGTGTGTTACACATCAAGTACCACTTTCCTGAGACAGGTGACACCCTGGGGGAGGCAGTCCGAGGTGGAGGAGACCTGGAGTCTCCCTGGCTGTCAGTGGGACTGTCCCAGGACTGTGGTGGAGGACGGGAGACATACCCCACTCAGTGGTCCAGGAGATCTCTGTGCTCCACTCACTCCAGGTCCCCCGGTAACCACCAAAGGGCACGACCCTTGCCCTGGCCCAGTACGTAGTGGCAGGTTTCAGTGCTGGCAGCGCCATGCTGTGGGCTTCCTCTAGGTTCTCTGTCTTGTTCTCCTGTGGACGCAGATGTGCTGACGCTGAGCTGCCGGCCAGGTTCAGGGTCCCAGCTGCCCACCACATGGCCCATCCAGATGCACTGAGTCTCCTAGCCAGTCTCAGACCCCAGTACCAATCCTGCCAATCCTACTGAATCCCAGAAGCCCACTGTCCATGCTGACAGCCACACCCAGGCCCAGGCTAGACTCTCTCCCACCTCCCCATTTGTCTGGTGTGTGTAGCTTTGGACAAATTCTGACTGACCCCAGAACAGTCTTCAGTTAGCTTGGCCTGTACTAGGAGAATTAGGGTCAGGACCGACCTCCTTCTCACACCTGCTGAACCAGCCCCAGGCCTCAACACCCCATTCCCTGCCTGATGCTGTAGGGCTGACCCCATGGTCCTTCTCTGGGCTCTATGGAATCCCGGGATCAGCTCCCCTCCTCTGCAGACAGGGACATGAGCTGGCAGCCTGCTCGGCTGTAGCTCGGCCCTCAGAGGCTGTGTGTTTGAATACACTGGTTCCTGAGAGGAAATGTGCCTGAGCTTGGTGACTGGCTGTGACCCCCTTTATCCAGGGGCTGCGGTGGCCTCCCACTGACTGTGTCTGAGGTCTGAGCACAATGGCTGCTTCTTCACCAGAAGATGGGACTGTCACCTGCTGACCACACTGGTCCCAAGGCACCTTGGTCAGGCCCCTGGCAGGTGGCCTCAGGACAACCCCACCCCCTCCTCTTCCTGTCCCTTGCTTCCCCTGGGTCTTAGTCCTCACCTCCCAGTTCTCTGAATCCGTCTTATACTGGACTTGGAACTTGTACTGGGGTTGAGGGTCCAAAATTTTCTCTGTTTTCCAGTGCAGGTTATAGCTGTCACCATCCTTGGTCACATTGAGGGTTGGAGCGGGCATCTGGACTGGAGGGAGGGGATTTCAGGGATGCACGGTGACCTCCCTCTGGTGGAGTGCTCCCCAGAATCTCTCTGGTCACAGGCACTCTCCTCCCTGGACCAACCCTCCCACACCCACCACTTCGGCATCACCACATTGTGGTGCTGTCCTGAGCAGGTCCCCAGGGGAGAGGAGTAGATAAGCCAGGCCAATGCTTAGGCCCAAAGCTCAGAGCCTCCCAGCTCCTCTTAGACCAAAAATACAGCTGTGGAGAATCAGCTCTCGAGGAATGCAGACTGTTCCAGACCCGGGGCAACATGCCTGCTCTGCAGGAGCTCTGCCACTTGCTTCTAGCCCCTTCCGTGGGGAAACTGAGTTTCAGAACAAGGAAGGCCTGCTCCTGAGATGGCATCTGGGCCCTGTAGAGGACCATGTCCACTGTCCTATGTCAGCCTCAGAACAAGGAAGGCATGCGCCTGAGATGACAACTGGGCACTGTATGGGACTCCACATCCACTGTCCTGTGTCAGCCTCAGAACAAGGAAGGCATGCGCCTGAGATGACAACTGGGCACTGTAGAGGACCATGTCCACTGTCCTGTGTCAGCCTCAGAACAAGGAAGGCATGCGCCTAAGATGACAACTGGGCCCTGTAGAGGACTCCACGTCCACTGTCCTGTGTCAGCCTCAGAACAAGGAAGGCATGCGCCTGAGATGACAACTGGGCCCTGTAGAGGACTTCACGTCCACTGTCCTGCATCAGCCTCAGAACAAGGAAGGCATGCGCCTGAGATGACAACTGGGCACTGTAGGGGACCCCACGTCCACTGTCCTGTGTCAGCCTCAGAACAAGGAAGGCATGCGCCTGAGATGACAACTGGGCACTGTAGGGGACCCCACGTCCACTGTCCTGTGTCAGCCTCAGAACAAGGAAGGCATGCGCCTGAGATGACAACTGGGCACTGTAGGGGACCCCACGTCCACTGTCCTGTGTCAGCCTCAGAACAAGGAAGGTATGCGCTTGAGATGACAACTGGGCCCTGTAGAGGACCACATCCACTGTCCTGTGTCAGCCTCAGAACAAGGAAGGCATGCGCCTGAGATGACAACTGGGCCCTGTAGAGGACCATGTCCACTGTCCTGTGTCAGCCTCTCCTCCCCACTGTTCAGTGGCCCTTGGAGCTTCCTGAAACCATGACCAGCTCGAAGGTTCTCGCTACCACAAAAGCTTCCCACAAAACCAGCTGCATTAGGGGTTCAAGCACACCCTGATGATCCTGTCCCCAGCCATCCTGTGGCCAAACTGAAAGTTAAAGAGCCCTGGTATTCATTTGGTCAGCAGACCACAGACTGGGAAACCAGACATGACCTTTTCAGGCAGCCTCAATTTATCTCCTGTGAGCTGGGCAATTTTAAATAAGTTACTCAGCCATAGTGAGCTTCTATCTATCCATCAAAATAAAAGCTTCATAACTTGATGGACTCATGAGCTTTTCTAAAAGGGCTGCAGATGGCTGTAAGGCACACAGAGGGCCTCTCTTGAACCAGAGGAATCCATTTTCCCAGCAGGAGAGGGGGAGGCAAGAGACAGCACTGTATGTGAGCATGGGAGCTGAAGATCCAGGCCCTGCTGCCTGCACGGAAGGACTTGGTCATCATGATGTCATATCGGGCATCCCTTGTATGAGAATCTCTGCTGCGTGCCAGGGAGGTGTGACATGGGTACCATCTGGTGGGACATGCTCTGCTCTGTATCCAAGAGTAAAGCACAGATCAGAATTTGCAAAGTGAGAACAGAAGTCAAGGAGAAGGCTTGAAATCGCAAAGCGGAGGGGCAGGTACAGAGCATGGAGGACCTGGGGAGGGGCAGGTACAGAGCATGGAGGACCTGGGGAGGGGCAGGTACAGAGCATGGAGGACCTGGGGAGGGGCAGGTACAGAGCATGGAGGACCTGGGGAGGGGCAGGTACAGAGCATGGAGGACCTGGGGAGGGGCAGGTACAGAGCATGGAGGACCTGGGGAGGGTGGGGCAGTTACAGAGCATGGAGGGCCTGGGGATGGGAGGGTGCACAGCTGAGAGGAGATAGAGGAGGGAAGAACCCAGCAGGTTTTAAGAGTAAGACATGCCAAGGACTCTGTCTAGGGCTGGCTGGGACTTCTGTCACTCCTTGATAACTTCCACTAGGACCACATCAGAAGGACCTCTTTCTATTTCTCTCTGTGTTGAATGTATACTGTGCACATGCATGCGCCTGTATCCATGTACATGCATACCCATGCATATGCCTGTATTCATGTACACGCAGAGGCCAGAGGAGCATGCCTCTGTCTGTCACTCTTTGGGAATGCCCTTAAGAACCTGGAGCCAGGCTGGTAGCCGGAGAGGCCCCGTTGTCCTGTGTCTGTCAGGTGCATGTGCTCACACTCAACTTGCTATGTGGGCTACAGGACTTGAACTTGGGGCCTCAGGCTTGTACAAGTGCTGTTATCCACTGAGCCATCACCCCAGCCCACAAATAACTTTGGATCACTGAGTCACTGGCCTGCACATCAGTGAAATTGGCAAACACAAAGATGTATCAGGAGGTCCGTTGGTTCATTGGGGGTGACGCAAAGGACCCCACAGTCCCAGGGACCATGCAGAGGCAGGCTAGACTCACTGTGGTTAGAGCTTTCAATGAATTTCCCTTGCTTCCGAGGCTTAACAGAGACGGTGTACTGGCTGTGTGCACTGGGGTCGGACACATTTATCCCGCAGCGATACCTGATGAAGAGGCCAGCCGCCTGCTCCTCCACAGGAGAGCATTCTTCTTCCCTGGGGAGCACAGCTGCTATGAGCGTGGGGGGGGGCAGGGAAGGCCAGGGGATGCTTAGCGAAGGCTGAGACCTTGCTTGAGTTATGGCCCTAGGGACAAGAAGGACGGGGAGGGATGGGAAGGGGACACTCACCGAGCATGGAGGTGGGACTTGTAGAAGAGTCCAAAGGAGACAGAGCCATTCAGCTGGGTTCGCACCTCCCAGGAGCAGGCAAGGGTCTGGGCCCCATCGAAGAAGCACTGAAGGTTCTGAGGCTGGGCCTGATCCCCTGGGAGAGGAGAGACGGCCCTCAGTCACCCCATGTCACTCATTCCCTAGCTCAGGGCACCAAGTGAGTCCCACAGAAGAGGGCCTTCAGGCCACCAGGCCCTGGCTGAGGGCATCAGCCCAGTCCTGCCTGCTATGGATCTCAGCTCTCAGGGACCTGGCACCTCCACCACATCCAGGGGAAGGGGACGGACCCAAAGATTCAGCATGGAGATGAAGACGGGTACGAAGGATGCCTGACACACAGCACAGGCTCATTAAGAGGTGGGGTGTGGTGGGGTGGCTATGGTGAAGGCCACGGTCATTAGAAGATGTGTGAGAACCTGGAGCCTGGGGTGCATCAGACAGAGTGGCCCAGAGACAGTACTGGGGACCCAAGGCTGGTGGGACGCTCTGAGGGCAACTCAGGGCAATCAGCAGAGCCACAGGGTGGCCTGAGCTCTGGAGAGGGGCACTTCCCTCAGCCCCCATTACCTGGCTGGGAGTCCCACTGCACCTCGGTACTCCACTGGCTGGGCCTTCCAGACAAGTGGGAGCCTGGGGACAGCAGGGTGCACACTCGGGCCACGTAGGTGTTGCTGGGCTCCAGCTGCCCTGGCTCCAGGGTGACCCAGGAGTTGTTAGTAATGAGGTTGGTGGCTTCCTAGAGAGAGAAGGATGCTGAGAGAGGAGCCTGCCAGGCCATCCCAACAGCTGAGCATGGATGTCTCAGGGGCCTACCTCCCAGGGGTCCTGGAGCCTCCTGTAGGCCACCTCAAATGCTATGTCCTGTTGTGACAGCCAGGGCACATGAGCATCCCCAAGGGGTGCACTCCAGTTCAGCAGGAAATGGTCCCCAGAGGGGCTGACTTGGATGTCCTTGGGAGGTGGGGGCTGGACTGTGGGGGAAGAAGTAGAGGGTTTGTGAGGGCTGTGTGCAGGGGCAGCTGGGGACAGCCTGGCCTCCTGGATAGCACTTGGGCCCAGGCTCAGTGCTGCCCTCATCAGCTGATGATGATGGACTACACCCTCGATGCCATTTCTCTGCAGCCTCAGGCCCTGCACTTGCACACGTGGGGACCAGATGTGACAGCAGCGTGGGCAGGTGGGTGCTGTGTCCCTGCACTGTCACCTGCCTTTTAAGAGCTGTTCATCTCAGGGGGCTGCACCTGTCCTCTGGGCACTACGACCTCTTGTACAGCAGAGGGCGCTGTGAGCCATGGTGCTCGTTTTCTGTCCACTCTCCCAATTGCCCAACACAAGTGTTGTCTGTCTTGAGGACTTTCCCTAGACAAAACCTCTTGTCCTCTTTCTTGTCACCACAGGTCATTGTCACTGCAATCTTAGTTTTGCCACACCAGGGTGGATTCATGAGTTTGCATTTCTGCCACACTCAAGCTTGGGATACAGGTGTTGGATCCTGATCCCAGGACAGGGTTCCTAACCTCTGGGAGGCCCTTGTCCTAGGCCACCTCTGGCAGCCTGAAAGCTCTTGGTGTCTACTGCCCAAGCTGGGCCCCCAGCTCCTCACCATGCTGGGCCAGTGGAACTGTGAGCTGGATGCCCAGATCCCGGTCTGGTCGGAATGAGTAGTAGTCGTCATCTGCGAGGACGAAAAGATTGTAGGGGATGACGCATGTCCTGGGCACGCAGCGGTGGGGCAGGGGGCAGACTGACCAGAGCAGGTTCTCGCTGAGGTTACATGCCACTGCCTCGTCCCTGTCAGCGAGAAAGACTCATTCATTTGCCAACAGTTCAGTAAGTGCCCCCTATAGGCCGAATCTAACTTGAGGTCAGGATCTGGCACTGAAGAACATACACATACACACACACACACACACACACACACACGCACACACACGGAGACACACAGAGTACACAGAGCACACAGACACATACAGCACACAGATATACATACATACACACACACACGGAGACACAGAGCACACAGAGCACACAGACACATACAGCACACAGACATACATACATACATACACACACACACACACACACGGAGGCACACAGAGCACACAGAGCACACAGAGACATACAGCACACAGACATACACACATACACACACAGCACACAGAAACACACAGAAACACTCAGGCACGCAGACACACACAGATACATAAAACACACAGACAAATACACAGGCACACACACAACACAAACACAGGTACACACAGAGACACACATAGGCACACAGAGATATATAGACACAAGCATGCACATAGACATATACAGACACACGTGCAGATACAACATATAAACACACAAAGACACAACACACAGACATCCACACAAACACACTAAATACCTGCCTATGGAGGGGGAATCTTGGTGGGAGAACATACACTAAGTCGCTAAATAGCATATTTATACACACCCATAATAATGTACATAACATAACATAAATAACACACAAGTAACATATGCACAATATGAGAAAATGTCATACAGACAAAACAAGAAGACAAGAGGATTTGGGTGTGAGGAATACAGCCTGAAACAGGGAAACGGGATGGTCTCACTATGTGTGTGATATGCATGCAGAATCTGCAGTGGGGGGAGAAAGCATGCAGATTCTGCAGAAAGGAGATTTCAATCAATGGCGACAGCAGGGGCAAAGTCCCTGGGGCAGCACACACTGGGAGCTTCACTAGGCTGTGAGAAGCTTGTATGGAATGGAGTGTGTGTGTGTGTGTGTGTGTGTGTGTGTAGTCGGGGTCTAACAAGCTTACTTGTGCAATGGTCACGAGCCATCTGAGTGTAACCCAGGAGGAGCCCAATTAAATGTTCTAGCTTTGTTGGCTTTTAGTAGGGTTTATAAATCTTTAATGTTGGCAGAGGCAGGCGGATCTTTGTGAGTTCAAGGCCAGCCTGGTCTACAGAGCGAGTTCCAGGACAGCTGGGGCTACAGGGAGACCTTGTCTCGAAAAGACCAAAAAAAACTAAAAAAAAATAAATCTTTAATGTTGGCAGTCCCAGTCCCGAACAATGTATTATCATCGGTCTTCAATGAGCTTCTGTGCAGAGCTCTTCGGATCAAAGCCACATAGCAAGTGAAATTTTGTTCTGAAAAATTCCCCATCTTCTTGCCTCCCCTTTTCTGTATCCTAAACTGCAGAGTTATCTATTCCTAAGAAAGAAACTCAAGAGATATTGAGTCATAAAACACCAATTAGGGTCATCTCTCCTGCTTGATGGAGCCCAGGGTAGCCAGTGACCTTCAGATAACAGCTTGCCAGAAGTCAGAGCCCCATCAGAACGAACTTAGTAACTACCCCAGCACCCACTGGAGACTAGAAAGACCCTCTCCCCACGTCCCTGGGGAGTCTTGCACTTGTGACATTAGCTCCAGGTGGTTTGGGCAATCTCCCCCATACCCCCTCTACCCTCAGTTTTTTTGTTTTTCAAATGAACCCTTTCTCTGCTCTCACCCCAGTTGTCCCAGAGTCTTGGCTTTCAGGCAGCCAGCAAACCAGCCTTGGGCCTGGTCACGAGGAACTCTGATTTCACTGTGAATTAGTGGTAGATATTTAGAGACCTATGAGTGAAGGAGGAAGGGGCCTGTTCTGAGGCAGGCTTTGAAGGATTCCTGTGGGTTGTGGAAAGTGTGGCCCAGGGTTGTGGGAGCAATAAAACGGGCTGGTGGCTTCGTAGGGAGTCTGGACTCTCGGAGAGGTGGTGTCAGCACTGCTCAGATTCGCATGATAGTTGAAGGTAAGTGTGGCAGTGTTTGCTGACAGCTCAGACACAGAGATAAAGAGGAAAGATTTAAGAACCAAACCAACCCTGCCAGTCATTTAGCCCAAGCTGCCAACTCTTCCCAGTCAGCAGAATGACAGGGACAGACAGACAGTCTGCAAAGAGACACAGAATTTGACTTAGGCCATTTGGAGTCAGAGAAATTCATTATTTGCGCAACAATGGGTGTGTGTCACGTGGGAGGTCTGAGCTGGAAACGCCCACCAGAGAGTCTCCACCCACAAGCTGAGACGTGGGTGTCTCTGAAGACCCAATACGCATAGGAAGATATGGATAGAAAGACACTTAGGGGTCTCGCTCTTTGCAACTGATAGGAAGGGGGCAAAGACACAGGAAAGTCTACAGAGACACCAGGGACCTGAGTCCATGTGGTGGCTGTGAGTGAGGTGACAGTGAGCTATAGCCAGGGCACTGTGGCCATCCTGGCAGGTCGGTGGGAGAAGGCCATTGGTCTGGGGGTACGGCTGAGTGACATTTGGTTCCCTGGCAGGGATGGCCGAATTCTGGGGGAGTACATTCAGGCAAGAGAGACTAGGAAGATGTGGCATTCTGACAGCCCTTCAGTGTAGTACACTGCAGGGTTGTGTGGGGCGGGAGGCACCCAGTACTGCTGTCACTGTGGGTGTCAGGACTGAGCACATGGATGAGGTGACTGGGGACAATGTCCATATACCATTGATGATATAGGAGGCGAGTTGGTGGCAGTGAGGTCTTTGCACTGCCACACCAATGGGACCAGCATCACTCACCTCCTCTTCAGCCGGTGATAGAGGGTCAGGTTGACGAGGGCCTGGGTGTCTTCCGTGTCTGCCCAGCTGCAGATGACCTGGGTGGTGTAGTCATTGTGGCACCTCAGGGTGTACAGCGGGACAGTGTCTGCCGGGTACATGCACGAGAGTCACCCTCTTCACTCCGGGTGTCCCTGTCACCCCTCCCACAGGGCTCTTCAGTGTCTTGCTGAGGCCAGAGTAGCAAGACAGAGCTCCTGGCTGGGAACATGGGGTGCCAGTAGATTCTTGGCTGTGTCTGGGCCTTCCTGGTCTACACAGCTCCAGGACAGGGACATGCATCCATCACAGGCCCTGCTCTTGCTCCCTGAGTGTCACCTGGCAGGAGGTCCCAGCCTGGGCCTGAGATGCAGCTGGAGATCCCTGTCCGGTCCTGACCTGAGCTGACCTGAGCTGCTGGGCCTTCATCTCTGAACTTGGGCCTGGCAAATGGAACGTGGTTCTCATATCATGGAGGAAGGCTTGGGGGCCCTGGGGAGAATCGTCCAGCCTTGGGGGTCCCAGGAACATCCCATATGGCCTACAATCACCAGGAGGGGGCTGGGGCTGGGGAGGAGAGAGCTCTAGGGCAGAGCCTGGGACATCCCACATGGCCTACAATCNTGTGCTGACCTGTACCCGTAGCCCCTGTCCTATCTGAGGTCCAAGGGCCCAGGGTCCACTGCATTCAGCCCACACTCTGTGCTGACATGTACCCATAGACCCTGTCCTATCTGACTGCTCATGGTTCACCAAGTAGGCGCTACGGGTCGCTCATGCTCCACTCAGCCCACCACACCTGAACAACTTGAATGTGCGTTGAACCTGTTAACCCAATTAGATACACGGACCACATGTCCTATCTATGAAAGTCCCGAGGAAGAGCGGGCCAGTAAGGCTCCAACTGCATCATCGTCCACACTCTGCCTACAGTTGACTCCTGTTACCCGTCATAACCGCTTTCTGTGCCGTTAGTCTGTTCTCCCAATTAATTAGTTGAGGTCACCGGGGCCCAGCGGTTACAACTTCTCATCACGTGCCCACACTCTGACCGACTGACCTATACCGCACTAAGATCCGGAAGAAGTTCACTATCTGACAAAATAACAAGTTTAAGGGTCTAGTTCTCCAGAGGTGCCTAGGAGTATCCGATGCACTCAATCGACCCTAATTCGCGTTGACCGTTTATACCGCTAGACCCTATGTCATATCTGAGTGTCCCTGGGTTCAGGGTCCACTGCAACTCTAGTCCACTCTGATCTGTGCTGTAATCATCTAGTACCCGGTCGATCCCTGTCCTATCTAGAATTATCAGTCTCCGGGGGCTCCAGGGTTAATGCATCTCAAGCTTCAATCACCTTATGCCTGACCTGTTACGCCCTAGACCCTGTCAATCTGACCTTAAATTACGGTCCTCAGAGGCCCAGTGTTTGTCCCACTGTACTCAGCCCACTGTGATGTGCTTACCGATGTACCCGTTTTTAGACCTGTGTTCCTATCTGATTTTGGTCCTGGGTGGCTCAGGTCCACTGTTCACTCAGTCCGCACTCTGCGATGATTCCTTCACTGTACCCATATAACCTAGTGCCTATCTGAGGCTTCCAGAAGGCCAGGGGATCACATTGTCACTCAGTCTGACATGCTCTTTTGTGATCCTTATGTGATCATAGAACCTGTCCTATCTGAGGTCCCGGAGGCCCAGAGTGTCCCACTGCACTCAGCCTCACTCTCTCCGCGCCTGACACCTGTACCTTGTTAGAATCCTTGCTCCGCTTGTCGAATTGGTGGCCAGGTCCCTTGGGCTCCTAGGGTCTTCTTAACTGTCTCCTCACGCCACCACCCTCTGATGCTGACGCGTACCGTAGACCTCGTCCTATCTGGCCGTGTCCCGGTGGCACATGGTTCCATCTGCACTCCGCCCACACTTCGCTGGATCCTTTACCGAATCTGATCCACCTGCTCTCACGTCATCTGAGGTCCCGGCGCCCAGGGTCCACTGCACTCAACCCACACTCTGCGCTGACCTGTACCAGTAGACCCTGTCCTATTTGAGGTCCCGGGGCCCAGGGTCAACTGCACTCAGCCCATACTCTGTGCTGACCTGTACCAGTAGACCCTGTCCTATTTGAGGTCCCGGGGCCCAGGGTCAACTGCACTCAGCCCATACTCTGTGCTGACCTGTACCAGTAGACCCTGTCCTATTTGAGGTCCCGGGGCCCAGGGCCTACTGCACTCAGCCCACTCTCTGTGCTGACCTGTACCCGTAGACTCTGTCCTATCTGAGGTCCCGTGGCCCAGGGTCCACTGCACTGAGCCCACACTCTGTGCTGACTTGTACCCGTAGACCCTGTCCTGTCTGAGGTCCCGGGGCTCTGGGTCCACTGCACTCAGCCCCATTATTCACACGTGGCACTCACCACCTTGTGTACCCTACTACTGAGACGTTCCATGTCCTAATCTGATGCTTTTTTTCCAAATTATTAGATTCTGATGTTGTCCGCTTTGGGAGTCCAGGCGCTATCCAGACTGTCACTCTGCCGCCCACTCTATTGTTTCGCCCTTAACACTGTATTTCCCTGCTAGCAGCCAAATCGGCTTCCTATTCTGAACGACAATGAGTCCTGTGTGGCGGAAGGTGCTACACATTCTGCAACTCAAGATCCCACACTATGCGTGTGTACTCTTCCACCCACGTAGACGCCTGTCCTATCTGAGCGCATACATATGGGGCCATCAAAGTGGAGATCCACTGACTCTGCCCACTCACGTCCACACTCTTGCGATGAGCCCTACCCGTAGTGTAACGACCCTTGTCCTTATATGAGGTCCAGCGGGCCCGGATTCCACTTGCCCTCAGCCCTTAATGCTACTCTGTGCCGTACCCTGTACGATGCGATGGAAGTAACGCCTGTCCTATGGAGGTTCCTGGGTCCAGGGGTCCCCCTGCACTCATCCGTCACACTCTTAGCATGGACGCTGACCTGTACCCGTATGTAGTCCTGTCCATATCTGAAGAAGTAGCCGGTCCACAGCGGGCCCACGGGTCCACTAGTACTCAGCAACACTCTGCGCCTGACCTTGGTACCAATCGACCCTTGTCCATGTGATTCGCAGGTTCGCCTGGGCCTCAGGTTTTTCCATCTTTGCTACTCGCCTAATCCGACCGCTGCACATGCACCTGTATCCAGTATAGACCCGTGCTATCTGGACTTTGGTCTCTGGGGCCCAGGTCCCCTTCCCACTCAGCCCCCCCTCTGTGCTCTGGACCGGTCTCCCTTAAGATCCCTGCCTATTGAGATCCCGGTGGCATTCGTAGCACGTTCGTCTGTACATCACACTGCGACGACCATACTTACTGCAGAGGTGACACTGTCCTATAGCCCCTTGTCCTATCTGAAGGTGCAAGGGCCCAGGGTCCATGCACTCACCCCCCACTTCTCTGCGTCTGACCTGTATCCCAGCGACCCTGTCCTATTTCGCGGTCACTGGGCCCCGGGTCCACTGTACCTCAGCTTCACTATCTCGCGCTGACCGTGTCCCCCATACGACCCTCTTGTCCTTCTGATTCTTGGTCCGCGTCCCAGTGGTCCCTGCACTCCGTTACACTCGGCTTACCCGCTGCTGTTTCCCGCTAGTATTATCACTGCATCCTTCGTGATGTCCCGAAGGCCACCAGGCACAGTACTGCTGGACTCGCATCCACCACTATGCGTACCCTGTGGTAGCCCTGTAGAGCCCTCCTTTCCTATTTGATGGGTCCCGGGGCCCCGCAGGTCCACTGCACTCAGCGCCATGCTGTGTCGAATCTTGACCTGACGCCTATACCCTTGTGCCGTTCTGAAGGTCCCTTGGGCTCTGGCGTCCACTGCACTCAGCCCACACTCTTCGCTTACCTGTACCCATAGACCCTTTCATATCTGACGCTACCCGGTGCATGGGGCCCAGGGTCCATGTACTCCGTCCCAGCTCTGCTTCTTGACATCCTGCACTCGTAGACGGTCGACCTATTGACCCACCTGAGGTCCCGGGGCGAGCCCAGGGCTACCACTGACACTCGTCTCCGCTCCACAGCGCGGTGTTTACCCTTGACCCGTTTAGACCCTAGTCGTATCTTTCTGTTCGCGCATTCTTGACCGGCGCACTTCAGGGTCCACTGCAATAGCCCATCTGCTTGCGTGACTAAGTTCAGGACCCATAGACCCTGTTCCTATTGAGGTCGCCCGGGGCCCGAGTCCACGACGACGATCAGGTTTCCACGCTATGCCTACCTGTTACCTAACTCAAGGCACTGTGTCCATCGTCGTATAGATCCCGGAAGCCCAAGGTACCAGCTGCACTAGCAAGTGTCCAGATGTCTGCGCTTCCATTACACAGCCATAGACAGTGCGGAAGCGGAGGGCCACGAGCAACGCGAGGGTGACTGGCGTGTGAAGTGACGAATTCTGTACGCAGGCCCGCCCCCACCGCTATGGGCAGGGCGCTATATGGCTTGGACCGCGGACGGAACACCGCATGTAGGTGGGCAAAGGGTCAGGATGCAAGTTTGGGGTGAGGTCTGCGTGTCCTCCATGCCCCGGTGTAGCGCAGGGCTTTCAGCACCCACCGTGTGTTCAAATTGTGCCAGACGGGCCCAGACACCTGGGACGAGCTCCAGTGCTCACGTCGTGCGTCAGAAGGTTCCATGTTTGGCCTTGGCAGAGGCCACGGGAGCATTTACACTGAAGGATGGATCTTCAGAACGAATGATCCTCCAGCCCAGGTTGGAAGGACCGAGCGTAGACGTGTGACATAGGGCTGTGCCTGACTGGGCTACTCATGCTGTCTCTACCAAACAGCCCCCTTGGCCTGAGACCCAAGACAGCAAGGAAGAAACGCCCCTCACACATCACTCCTGAGATCCATGGCCCTTCCGCCTGCTGTCTGGCTGTTCATGGAAGGGACCCCTCCCTCACTCCTGAGTCCATGGCCCCTCCGCCTGTCTGTCTGGCTGTCCTGGCAGGACCCCTCCCTCACTCCTGAGTCCATGGCCCTTCCACTTCTCTGTCTGGCTGTCCTGGCAGGACCCCTCCCTCACTCCTGAGTCCATGGCCCCTCCGCCTGTCTGTCTGGCTGTCCCTCGAGCAGGAACCCTCCGCTCACTCACCATAGAGTCCATAGGCCCTTCGCCATGTATCTGTCTCTGCTTTGATGTCCCGATCTGGGGCTCCTCCTCCACACGTCTGGCTGTAGCGTTGAGCAGGGACTTTCTACAAACCCATGATGACATTCTCCAGAAATTTTCCCATACTGCACTGCAAGTGCATGTAGTCCAGAGTGTGCTCACACTTGGCTAAGGCAGGGGCGGCAATAAATGGACCAACCGAGGCACCTAAGCGGAGGAAGAAGATGCAGGACTCTAGAGCCCCGCATCGAGCGCTGCCAGATCATGAAGTACCACTAGACAAGATGCTACCACAGTTCTGGTGCCATGGTAACAGAAATCCCAGATTGACCAGTCATGGATAAGGAAACCAAGGATCTTATAAATAGAGGTCTAAGCTTCAGTTTAAAGAAGGATTGAGGGTAGACAAGTCCCCGTTTATAGGGTATGTTACGCATCAAGTACCACTTTCCTGAGACAGGTGACACCCTGGGGGAGGCAGTCCGAGGTGGAGGAGACCTGGAGTCTCCCTGGCTGTCAGTGGGACTGTCCCAGGACTGTGGTGGAGGACGGGAGACATACCCCACTCAGTGGTCCAGGAGATCTCTGTGCTCCACTCACTCCAGGTCCCCCGGTAACCACCAAAGGGCACGACCCTTGCCCTGGCCCAGTACGTGGTGGCAGGTTTCAGTGCTGGCAGCGCCATGCTGTGCGCTTTTTCTAGGTTCTCTGTCTTGTTCTCCTGTGGACGCAGATGTGCTGAGGCTGAGCTGCCGGCCAGGTTCAGGGACCCAGCTGCCCACCACATGGCCCATCCAGATGCACTGAGTCTCCTAGCCAGTGTCAGACCCCAGTACCAATCTTACTGAATCCCAGAAGCCCACTGTCCATGCTGACAGCCACACCCAGGACCAGGCTGGACTCTCTCCCACCTCCCAATTTGTCTAAGGTACTTCACAACTTATTGTGTGAGCTTCTTGAACAATTTTCTTACTGACTCCCGGAGATCATGTCTATCGGTTTAGCTTGAGTCTCTGATGTACATAGCGATGAGATTTAGGGTCATGGAAATGCTGGACCCTCCTCTCACACCCATGCTGTGAAACCAGCCCAGGCTGATCCTCTTCTCAACCACCCCATTCCCTGCCTGATGCTGTAGGGCTGACCCTATGGTCCTTCTCTGGGCTCTATGGAATCCCGGGATCAGCCCCCGTCCTCTGCAGACGGGGCATGAGCTGGCAGCCTGCTTGGCTGTAGCTTGGCCCTCAGAGGCTGTGTGTTTGGATACACCGGTTCCTGAGAGGAAATATGCCCTGGGCTTGGTGACTGGCTGTGACCCCCTTTATCCAGGGGCTGCGGTGGCCTCCCACTGACTGTGTCTGAGGTCTGAGCACAATGGCTGCTTCTTCACCAGAAGATGGGACTGTCACCTGCTGACCACACTGGTCCCGAGGCACCGTGGTCAGGCCCTGGCAGGTGGCCTCAGGGAACAATCCCCCCCCCTCCTCTTCCTGTCTCCTTGTTCCCCTGGGTCTTAGTCCTCACCTCCCAGTTCTCTCTGGAGTCCGCAATTCTTCTACTTACTGGATTGGGAACTTCTACTGGGGTTGCAGCGGTCCACACAATTTTCTTGATTTTCCAGTGACAGCGTTCAAGCTGTCAACATCCTTTGGTCACATTGAAGGGAGTTGGAGCATCCTGGACTGTGATGGGGGAGAGGGCGCATTTCAGAGCGCTAATAGACCTTGACATTAACCTCCCCTCGGTTGGCGTGACTCCCCGAATATCTCTCTGTAGTGCACGAGGACGCTTCCCTCCCCTGAGAGCAATCTCCTTCTACCGCCGCACCCCCCACTTCGGGCTATTGTCACCTCACATTGTGGATTGCCGTCTGTGTCCTGCACGCAGTTCACCCAGGACGCGAGAAGTAGGTAGCGTGATTCCACGTAGTCAGTGTGTTACGGTGATAATTGGATGTAGCGTCAAGGAACCATGCTTAGGCCCGCACCCCGCTACGAGCCGCCCAGCTCTTCACTGTAGCACCAGGGAAATACACTGCTGTTGAGGGAATCAGCTCATCGAGATGCAGAGCAGATACCGAAGTGTCATTAGAATATATGATTCCAGATATCCCCTTGGGGCAAATGCATGCCCTGCTGACACGGAGCTTTGCACTGCAACTGCTAGCCCTTCCAGTGGGTGATTAACCAGTAGGGTACAGAGGAATCACTATGGTTTTTAGAACAGGATAGGCCTGAGCCCATGAAGATGAGCAGACTGGCCGCTGTAGAGGATCCATGTGCCAGCTGTTCCTTAGTGTCAGTCTCTCCTCAGACACTAAGGCACGGCTTTATGCGTTCTGAGATTGACAAGCTAGGGCCGCGCACTGTAGTGATTACCGCCATCGATCCACTGTCCTGTCATCCGCTCTCAGAACAAGGACAGGCTTACTCGCTCATCTTCTAAGATGAACAACTGGGCCCGTAGTGAGGGAACCCCATCGTCTCCTATTTCACTGTGTCCACAGCCGTCAGAACAAGGAGATGGCATGCAGATGATAACTATAGTAGATCCCCAATTCTCCTAAGAAACATGTATGCCATAATTCTACAAGAGGGATACTGGGCAAAACCTACGCTAAGATGACCATGCAGGCCCTGTAGCCAGACCCATGTCCACAGAGTCCCTGTGTCAGCACTCTCTCCCCACTGTGCTACTGGAGCCTTGGATGCTGCTGACACAGCTATTGACCAGCCGAATGGTTCCGAGCTTTATTACACATACAGCATTCCCACGAAAAACCAGCTGCATTGAGGGGTTGCAACGCACACCCTGACTTGATGATGCCTGTCTCCCAGCCCTCGCTGGGCTCAAAACATAGAACTTAAAGAGCCCTTGTATTCAGTTTGGTCGACCACAGACTGAGAGTGAGACCAAGAAACATACTCATTGACACTCTTCAAGGCCAACACCTCCAATTTACCTCCTGTGAGTTGGGAACATTTTATATAAAGTCTACTCATGAAGTGAGCTCCCTATCTATCAACATCAAATATCAAAGGCTGCATAAAAATTGATGTGATTTTCTGAGCTTGTTCTAATTCTTAGGGCTTAAGATGGCTGTGTTAGGCCATCACAGCGTGTTCCATCTCTCTGAACTATGAGGGCATCCAGGTATTTTTCCCAGCTAGGCGAGGTTGTGATCTTCGAGCCCGCACTCCATCGGATGTGGCAAGACGTAGGACAATGTAGCCACGACAGCACTGTATGTGAGCATGGGAGCTGAAGATCCAGGACCTGCTGCCTGCACGGAAGGACTTGGTCATCATGATGTCATATCGGGCATCCCTTGTATGAGAATCTCTGCTGCGTGCCAGGGAAAGGGAATGTGTGACCGTGGTACCATCTTTGTTCCCGCGTGGATCATGCTAATCTGCTCTGAAATTAGTCCAATGATGGAAGAGCACAGTGTTCAGAATTTGCACGAAGTGCGAACTAGAGGTCAAGGAGAGGGAAGGCTTGAAATCGCCAAAACAGTGGATCGTGGGATATGGTACAGTATCATGGAGGACTGGGGAGGGGCCATAGGTAACAAGAGACGGAGGACCTGGGAGAGGGGACAGGTATGCATGGAGCTCATTGGAGACCTGGGTGGAGCGGGCACGGTACCGAGCATCGGAGGTCTCGGGGAGAGGGCATGGTCTGTGGAACGGATACACGAGCCTGGAGGACCATGGGTGGGGAGGGGCAGGTAGAGAGCATGGAGGGCCTGGGGAGGGTGGGGCAGGTACCGAGCATGGAGGACCTGGGGAAGGGCGGGGCAGGTACAGAGCAAGGAGGACCTGGGGAGGGGCAGGCACATGGTACAGAGCTATGTACGGACGGGCACTGGGGTTACTCCCTTGGGGCGGGCAGGTACATAGTATTGACATGTGAGCGACCTGGGGAGGGATTGGGGCTCTTGGAGGCAAGGTACCAGCATGGATGGACCTCGCTGGGAGGGTGGTTCTGAACGCCTACAGCTTGAATTCTTATGGATTGGATTCCGGGGCTTGGGGCATATGAAGGTACCCGAGCACACTGGAGGGACCTGGGGAGGGGCGGTAGTTCCCTGATGCATGGAAGGACTCTTCGGGTGCATGTGAAAGGGGAAGACAAGAGCACGGATGGGCTGCAGGGTAGGGGCTGTGTTAAGTGACAGAGCCACGGTAGGCTCGGGGAGAGAGCAGCGGGTAGGTTACCATTGCGTACATGTAGCATGGAGCGGGCCCTGGCGTGTCATGGGGCAGGTACAGAGCATGGAGGACCTGGGGAAGGGCGGGGCAGGTACAGAGCAAGGAGGACCTGGGGAGGGGCAGATACAGAGCATGGAGGACCTGGGGAAGGGCGGGGCAGGTACAGAGCAAGGAGGACCTGGGGAGGGGCAGATACAGAGCATGGAGGACCTGGGGAAGGGCGGGGCAGGTACAGAGCAAGGAGGACCTGGGGAGGGGCAGATACAGAGCATGGAGGACCTGGGGAAGGGCGGGGCAGGTACAGAGCAAGGAGGACCTGGGGAGGGGCAGATACAGAGCATGGAGGACCTGGGGAAGGGCGGGGCAGGTACAGAGCAAGGAGGACCTGGGGAGGGGCAGATACAGAGCATGGAGGACCTGGGGAAGGGCGGGGCAGGTACAGAGCAAGGAGGACCTGGGGAGGGGCAGATACAGAGCATGGAGGACCTGGGGAAGGGCGGGGCAGGTACAGAGCAAGGAGGACCTGGGGAGGGGCAGATACAGAGCATGGAGGACCTGGGGAAGGGCGGGGCAGGTACAGAGCAAGGAGGACCTGGGGAGGGGCAGATACAGAGCATGGAGGACCTGGGGAGGGGCAGGTACAGAGCACGGAGGCCTGGGGAGAGGCACTGTCATATAGAGCAAGATGGGAGAGGCCCTCGGTGAGGGTCATGGTATCGATCAGCGCATGCGAGGAACTGGGGACAACCGGCCGGGCAGGTAAAGAGCATGGCCCGGAACCTGGAGGACGGGGCAGGTACACGAGCCTCGGCAGGATCATGGTGGAGGGGCGGGGGGACGTGGCGGGGCGCAGGTACAGAGCATTGGTAGGACACCTGGGGAGGGGGCAGCATGCGATACAGAGTCATGGTACGTCGACCTGGGGACGAGGTGGGGCAGGTACCTCAGAGCTATGAGCCGCTGACATGGGGTAGGGTGGCAGGTCTGGGTACAGAGCATGGAGGACTGGGGACGGGGACGGTAAGGACGGCATGGAGGACAATTGGGCGGGCCGGGGCGCACGGGCGCAGGTCCAGACGCAATCTGGAGACCTGTTGGAGGGCCAGGTACAAGAGACCATGGAATGGACCGGGGCAGTGGGCAGAGTAGCGTGGTCACCAAGGTACCGAATGTGAGGGCCTGGCGGAGGTGGCAGTTACCCGAGCATGGAGGGCACTCCTGGGGCGATCGGGGCAGAGTTAGTAGTTAGTCTACACATCAGTTCAGTTAGTACCCCCAGAGTTACTTGGCAGTGAGTTTATTTACTGTTTTAGCATGGAGGACACTGAGGGGAGGGGTTGACCGGTACAGAGCAATGGAGGACTTTCTGGTGTTGGATGGGATGTGTGGGCAGGTATATAAGAGCAAATGGAGGGACATCCTTGGGGGAGGTGTGCATGGTACAGTATGCAGGTAACCTGGTGCGCAGGCTGAGGGGGCAGTTACAGAGCATGGAGGACCTGGGGAAGGGCGGGGCAGGTACAGAGCAAGGAGGACCTGGGGAGGGGCAGGAACAGAGCATGGAGGACCTGGGGAGGGGCTTAGGTTCACTCAGAGCATTGGCGGGAACCTGATGGGGAGGGCGGGGCGCACTAGGGTACAAGCATGGAGGACCTGGGAAAGGGCGCGGGGGGACGGGGCAAGGTTGGTTACAGAGATTGGAGGACCTGGGCAGAGGGGCAGGTGGGCAGAGGTACAGCGCACGGAGTGCCTAGGGGAGCGGCAGGTACAGAGAGGAGGGCCTGGGGGGAGGGGCAGGTACCGAGACATGGAGGACCTGGGGAGGAGGACGGGGCGGTCCGAGCATGGAAGGACCTGGGAGGGGCAAGGTACCAGAGCATGGAGGACCTGGGGAAGGGCGGGGCAGGTACAGAGCAAGGAGGACCTGGGGAGGGGCAGATACAGAGCATGGAGGACCTGGGGAGGGCGGGGCAGGTACAGAGCATGGAGGACCTGGGGAGGGGCAGATACAGAGCATGGAGGACCTGGGGAAGGGCGGGGCAGGTACAGAGCAAGGAGGACCTGGGGAGGGGCAGGTACAGAGCATGGAGGACCTGGGGAAGGGCGGGGCAGGTACAGAGCACGGAGGACCTGGGGAGGGAGGGGCAGGTACAGAGCATGGAGGACCTGGGGAGGGGCAGGTCCAGATGTACAGAGCCATAGGAGGACCTGGGCTGTGCATGTGTACAGCGGAATGGAGGGCCTGAGGGAGAGGGCAGGTACAGAAAGCATGGCGGAACATGGGGAGGAGGGGGCAGTTCTCCAAGCATTTGTAGTGACCTGGGGCGCGGGGCGGGTAGGTGACAGCCCGGGAGGACCTGGGGAGGGGGTGAGGGGCAGTTACCGAGCATGGAGTACCTGCGGGATGGGGCAGGTCCGAGCCTGGAGCGACCTGGGGAGGGGTCAAGGAGAGGGCAGGTACAGAGCATAGGAGGACCTGGGAGAGGGAGGGCAGGTTACAGAGCATGGAGTGACTGGGGAGGGCAGGTACAGGCGCAGAGAGGCCTGTGGGCGGGAGCAGGTCCCCAGAGCATGGAGGGCCTGGGGATGGGAGGGTGCACGGTACAGAGCATGGAGGACCTGGGGAGGACGGGGCAGGTACAGAGCATGGAGTACCTGGGGAGGGGCAGGTACAAAGCACGGAGGACCTGGGGAGGGGCAGGTACAGAGCATGGAGGACCTGGGGAAGGGCGCCGGGTGGGGGGGCACCAGCTGAGAATGAGGGAAAGGTAAGGGGACCCAGCATTGGATTTTTGCGAGTAGGGACGATTGCCAACGGACTCAGATCAGGACTGGTTGGGACTTCTGTACCTCCTTGAAACACGTTTCAGACAGGACACCATAGAATGTACCCTCTGTTTCCTATTCTGTTTCTTTCTATGGACTATTGTTATTTTACTGTACACACCATCCCATAGGCATGTATGCCGCCTTCTTTGTCATTTGTCATGTACATGCCAATACCCCATGCATATATGCCTGTATTCTATTGTCCATGCCAGGCCAGAGGATGGCGATGCCTCTGTCTGTACACTATTTGGGAATTTTGCCCCCTTACCAAGACCTATGAGCCAGGCTGGTTAAGCCGGAAAGGCCCCGTTCCTTGTCCTGTGGTCCTGCCAGTGCAATGTGCTCACACCTCAACTTGTTATGTGGGCTACAGGACTTGAACTTGGGGCCTCAGGCTTGTACAAGTGCTGTTATCCACTGAGCCATCACCCCAGCCCACAAATAACTTTGGATCACTGAGTCACTGGCCTGCACATCAGTGAAATTGGCAAACACAAAGATGTATCAGGAGGTCCGTTGGTTCATTGGGGGTGACGCAAAGGACCCCACAGTCCCAGGGACCGTGCAGAGGCAGGCTAGACTCACTGTGGTTAGAGCTTTCAATGAGTTTCCCTTGCTTCCGAGGCTTAACAGAGACGGTGTACTGGCTGTGTGCACTGGGGTCGGACACATTTATCCCGCAGCGATACCTGATGAAGAGGCCAGCCGCCTGCTCCTCCACAGGAGAGCATTCTTCTTCCCTGGGGAGCACAGCTGCTATGAGCGTGGGGGGGGGCAGGGAAGGCCAGGGGATGCTTAGCGAAGGCTGAGACCTTGCTTGAGTTATGGCCCTAGGGACAAGAAGGACGGGGAGGGATGGGAAGGGGACACTCACCGAGCATGGAGGTGGGACTTGTAGAAGAGTCCAAAGGAGACAGAGCCATTCAGCTGGGTTCGCACCTCCCAGGAGCAGGCAAGGGTCTGGGCCCCATCGAAGAAGCACTGAAGGTTCTGAGGCTGGGCCTGATCCCCTGGGAGAGGAGAGACGGCCCTCAGTCACCCCATGTCACTCATTCCCTAGCTCAGGGCACCAAGTGAGTCCCACAGAAGAGGGCCTTCAGGCCACCAGGCCCTGGCTGAGGGCATCAGCCCAGTCCTGCCTGCTATGGATCTCAGCTCTCAGGGACCTGGCACCTCCACCACATCCAGGGGAAGGGGACGGACCCAAAGATTCAGCATGGAGATGAAGACGGGTACGAAGGATGCCTGACACACAGCACAGGCTCATTAAGAGGTGGGGTGTGGTGGGGTGGCTATGGTGAAGGCCAAGGTCATTAGAAGATGTGTGAGACCCTGGAGCCTGGGGTGCATCAGACAGAGTGGCCCAGAGACAGTACTGGGGACCCAAGGCTGGTGGGACGCTCTGAGGGCAACTCAGGGCAATCAGCAGAGCCACAGGGTGGCCTGAGCTTCCCACTGCCTGAGCTCTGGAGAGGGGCACTTCCCGCAGCCCCCATTACCTGGGTGGGAGTCCCACTGCACCTCGGTACTCCACTGGCTGGGCCTTCCAGACAAGTGGGAGCCTGGGGACAGCAGGGTGCACACTCGGGCCACGTAGGTGTTGCTGGGCTCCAGCTGCCCTGGCTCCAGGGTGACCCAGGAGTTGTTAGTAATGAGGTTGGCGGCTTCCTAGCGAGAGAAGGGTGCTGAGAGAGGAACCTGCCAGGCCATCCCAACAGCTGAGCATGGATGTCTCAGGGGCCTACCTCCCAGGGGTCCTGGAGCCTCCTGTAGGCCACCTCGAATGCTGTGTCCTGTTGTGACAGCCAGGGCACATGGGCATCCCCAAGGGGTGCACTCCAGTTCAGCAGGAAATGGTCCCCAGAGGGGCTGACTTGGATGTCCTTGGGAGGTGGGGGCTGGACTGTGGGGGAAGAAGCAGAGGGTTAGTGAGGGCTGTGTGCAGGGGCAGCTGGGGACAGCCTCGCCTCCTGGGTAGCACTTGGGCCCAGGCTCACTGCTGCCCTCATCAGCTAATGACCATGGACTACACCTTTGCGGCCGTTCCTCTGCAGCCTCAGGCCCTTCACTTGCACACGTGGGGACCAGATGTGACAGCAGCATGGGCAGGTGGGTGCTGTGTCCCTGTGCTGTCACCTGCCTTATAAGAGCTGTTCATCTCAAGGGGCTGCCCCTGTCCTCTGGGAACTGTGACCTGCTGTACAGCAGAGGGCGCTGTGAGCCACGTAGCTCCCTTTCCCTCTGTCCACTCTCCTCATTGCCCAACACAAGTGTTGTCTGTCTTGAGGACCTTCCCTAGACAAAACCTCTTGTCCTCTTTCTTGTCACCACAGGTCATTGTCACCGCAATCTTAGTTTTGCCACACCAGGGTGGATTCATGAGTTTGCATTTCTGCCACACTCAAGCTTGGGGAACAGGTGTTGGATCCTGATCCCAGGACAGGGTTCCTAACCTCTGGGAGGTCCTTGCCCTAGGCCACCTCTGGCAGCCTGAAAGCTCTTGGTGTCTACTGCCCAGGCTGGGCCCCCAGCTCCTCACCATGCTGGGCCAGTGGAACTGTGAGCTGGATGCCCAGATCCCGGTCTGGTCGGAATGAGTAGTAGTCGTCATATGTGAGGTCGAAAATATTGTCGGAGATGACGCATGTCCTGGGCACGCAGCGGTGGGGCAGGGGGCAAACTGACCAGAGCAGGTTCTCGCTGATGTTACATGCCACTGCCTCGTCCCTGTCAGGGAGAAAGACTCATTCATTTGCCAACGGTTCAGTAAGTGCCCCCTATAGGCTGAATTTAACTCGCGGTCAGGATCTGGCACTGAAGAACATTCACACACACACACACACACACACACACGGAAACACACAGAGCACACAGAGCACACAGACACATACAGAACACAGACATACATACATACACACACAACACACAGAAACACACAGAAACACTCAGGCACGCAGACACACAGACCCATACAACACACAGACAAATACACAGGCACACACACAACACACACACAGGTACACACAGAGACACACATAGGCACAAAGAGATATATAGACACAAGCACGCACATGGACATATACAGACACACAGAAAGATACAACACACAACACATAAACACACAAAGACACAACACACAGACATGCACACAAGCACACTACATACCTGCCTATGGAGGGGGAATCTTGGTGGGAGAACATACACTAAGTTGCTAAATAACATATTTATACACATGCATAATAATGTACATAATATAACAAAAAAAACACAAAGTAACATATGCACATTATGAGAAAATGTCATACAGACAAAACAAGCAGACAAGAGGATTTGTGTGTGATGTGCATACAGAGTCTGCAGTGGGGGGAAAAAGCATGCAGATTCTGCAGAAAGAAGATTTCAGGCAATGTTGACAGCAGGGGCAAAGTCCCAGGGGCAGCATTCCCTGGGAGCTTCACTAGGCTGTGTGAAGCTTGTATGGAATGGAGTGTGTGTGTGTGTGTGTGTGTGTGTGTGTGTGTAGTTGGGGGTCTAAAAAGCTTACTCGTGCAATGGTCACGAGCCATCTGAGTGTAACCCAGGAGGAGCCCAATTAAATGTTCTAGCTTTGTTGGCTTTTTGTAGGGTTTATAAATCTTTAATGTTGGCAGTCATATCCGAACAATGTATTATCATCGGTCTTCAATGAGCTTCTGTGCAGAGCTCTTCAGACCAAAGCCACATAGCAAGTGAAATTTTGTTCTGAAAAATTCCCCATCTTCTTGCCTCCCCTTTTCTGTATCCTAAACTGCAGAGTTATCTATTCCTAAGAAAGAAACTCAAGAGATATTGAGTCATAAAACACCAATTAGGGTCATCTCTCCTGCTTGATGGAGCCCAGGGCAGCCAGTGACCTTCAGATAACAGCTTGCCAGAAGTCAGAGCCCCATCAGAACGAACTTAGTAACTGCCCCAGCACCCACTGGAGACTAGAAAGACCCTCTCCCCACGTCCCTGGGGAGTCTTGCACTTGTGACATTAGCTCAAGGTGGTTTGGGCAATCCCCCCCCATACCCACTCTACCCTTCAGTTTTTCACTTTTTCAAATGAACCCTTTCTCTGCTCTCACCCCAGTTGTTCCAGAGTCTTGGCTTTCAGGCAAACCAGCCTTGGGCCTGGTCATGAGGAACTCTGATTTCACTGTGAATTAGTGGTAGATATTTAGAGACCTATGAGTGAAGGAGGAAGGGGCCTGTTCTGAGGCAGGCTTTGAAGGATTCCTGTGGGTTGTGGAAAGTGTGGCCCAGGGTTGTGGAAGCAATAAAACGGGCTGGTGGCTTCGTAGGGAGTCTGGACTCTCGGAGAGGTGGTGTCAGCACTGCTCAGATTCGCATGATAGTTGAAGGTAAGTGTGGCAATGTTTGCTGACAGCTCAGACACAGAGATAAAGAGGAAAGATTTAAGAACCAAACCAACCCTGCCAGTCATTTAGCCCAAGCTGCCAACTCTTCCCAGTCAGCAGAATGACAGGGACAGACAGACAGTCTGCAAAGAGACACAGAATTTGACTTAGGCCATTTGGAGTCAGAGAAATTCATTATTTGCGCAACAATGGGTGTGTGTCACGTGGGAGGTCTGAGCTGGAAACGCCCACCAGAGAGTCTCCACCCACAAGCTGAGACGTGGGTGTCTCTGAAGACCCAATACGCATAGGAAGATATGGATAGAAAGACACTTAGGGGTCTCGCTCTTTGCAACTGATAGGAAGGGGGCAAAGACACAGGAAAGTCTACAGAGACACCAGGGACCTGAGTCCATGTGGTGGCTGTGAGTGAGGTGACAGTGAGCTATAGCCAGGGCACTGGCTATAGCCAGTGGCCATCCTGGCAGGTCGGTGGGAGAAGGCAATTGGTCTGGGGGTACGGCTGAGTGACATTTGGTTCCCTGGCGGGGATGGCCGAATTCTGGGGGAGTACATTCAGCAAGAGAGACTAGGAAGATGTGGCATTCTGACAGCCCTTCAGTGTAGTACACTGCAGGGTTGTGTGGGGCGGGAGGCACCCAGTACTGCCGTCACTGTGGGTGTCAGGACTGAGCACATGGATGAGGTGACTGGGGACAATGTCCATATACCATTGATGATATAGGAGGCGAGTTGGTGGCAGTGAGGTCTTTGCACAGCCACACCAATCGGACCAGCATCACTCACCTGCTCAGCCGGCGATAGAGGGTCAGGTTGACGAGGGACTGGGCATCCTCCGTGTCTGCCCAGCTGCAGATGATGCGGCTGGTGTAGTCATTGTGGCACCTCAGAGTGTGCAGCGGGACAGTGTCTGCTGGGTACATGCAGGAGAGTCACCCTCTTCACTCCGGGTGTCCCTGTCACCCCTCCCACAGGGCCTCTGGGAGAGCCCTCCTAAGGCTCTTCAGTGTCTCCCTGAGGCCAGAGTAGCATGACAGAGTTCCTGGCTGGGAACGTGGGGTGCCAGTAGATTCTTGGCTGTGTCTGGGCCTTCCTGGTCTACACAGCTCCAGGACAGGGACATGCATCCATCACAGGCCCTGCTCTTGCTCCCTGAGTGTCACCTGGCAGGAGGTCCCAGCCTGGGCCTGAGATGCAGCTGGAGATCCCTGTCCGGTCCTGACCTGAGCTGACCTGAGCTGCTGGGCCTTCATCTCTGAACTTGGGCCTGGCAAATGGAACGTGGTTCTCATATCATGGAGGAAGCCTTGGGGGCCCTGGGGAGAATCGTCCAGCCTTGGGGGTCCCAGGAACATCCCATATGGCCTACAATCACCAGGAGGGGGCTGGGGCTGGGGAGGAGAGAGCTCTAGGGCAGAGCCTGGGACATCCCACATGGCCTACAATCACCAGGAGGGGCTGGGGTTGGGGAGGAGAGAGCTCTAGGGCAGAGCCTGGGACATCCCACATGGCCTACAATCACCAGGAGGGGGCTGGGGTTGGGGAGGAGAGAGCTCTAGGGCAGAGCCTGGGACATCTCACATGGCCTACAATCTCCAGGAGGGGGTGGGGTTGGGGAGGAGAGCGCTCTAGGGCAGAGCCTGGAACTAGGGCAAAGGGGAGCAAATGAGAAATACGAGGTCCTGAACGGAAGCTCCGAGGCGCCTAATTGCTACCCTCTAGCAGCCTTCCTAGAGACCTGAGCCCCTCGAGATTACCATCCTCCACTTCCTCCCTGACATGGTGCCAGGCTCCTCCAGCTATCATCCCCATTTGACACAGTCCCAACCACAGGACGCTCCTGAAGGAAAAAGCATAAAGACCCCAAGCCTGTAAGAGAGGCTCTTCCTCCAGACGCCGCCACAGGAGCCGCCTTCTCGGGTTCGGTCGGCCTAATACACCTGCTTGTCCTGGTGGGGTCAGTTCCTTCAGCCTGTTTGCCTATTTGTATATTCTTACAAAGGAGTAGAAGGTTTGGGGAGGGACAGAGAAGGTGCTGGACCACTGGAGTTAGAGAGGGGCCCGAGTGCCCCACTGAGCAACATGGGCAGAAGTGACACCACACTGCTGGATGCTGCAGGACCAGGCAAGCATGAGCAGCAACAGGGACGAGAGCACCCAGGCCAGCCCCAGGGAAGAACAGGGAGGAGACAGCTGGGCACAAGGGCTACAGCTGCTAGGGCCCTGACAGTTTCTTGGGGATTCAGTGGTGGCCCCCATAGGACCCAGCATCCAGGAGAGGGATGGGAAGAGGAGGGGGCTTCAGACCCACCTTGTGTCCCACTGGGTCTCCAGCACAGAGCCAGCAGGGCCATGTGGAGCAGCCCCTGGGTCGCCGCCATCTGCTGGTCAGTTCTGGTAGTGCAGTGCAGGCAGATGGAGCAGGTGGGCAGTGGCTAGGCGCAGGGTGATTTGCTCATTGTCCTGGGGTCCTGTCTGGCTGAGCGCTGGGCCACATCCATGTCACAGGCTTGTGATCCTCTATCAGAATGCCTTCTCTAGTCCTGCAGAAGGATGTGTCCAGTGAGAGCTGCACAGGCACCACTGACACCCAGGGGCCAGGCCAGATCAGTGGCCCTGATGCCTGGTGTCCTGGGGCTGTCAACTTCCCCTGAGCCTCATTGGCCCAAGGTGTTGCAGCGGACGGGATGGCTTGGTAGCTTCTGAAGCAGCATGTCCCCAGAACCATGGTGGAACAAAGTCCCACTGTGGTGGAGAAGGGAGTGCCCAGGTGTGGTCACTCAGGGCCTCCTTGTCCCTGTCTCTGTCTGGCCCCTTCTTCTCGCACACACGCACAGCGTGGTGCTGTCCCCGGCTCTGCTACATTTACCTTCAGCTCCCCACAGGCCCGGCTGAATGCTAGTTCCCCTTTCCCCGAAGCTGGGGATTTCCTCATTTTCACTGAGTCCACCTGGGAAGTACCAGAGGCACAGAACAGTTGTCTTGCCATTTCTTCTGCAAGGTTGTTTGAAATATCAGTCAAGAACATATACACTATATATTCACCCGTCTGTCCATCCATCATCTATCTAGTGTCCATCTACCTATGTATTTACATATCATCGACCTACCCTCCATCCATGCATGAGTGTATCATCTAACTCTCTGTATATGCATGTGCCCACCCATTCATCTGTATGTCTACATCTGCACATCCATCTGTACACCCATCCATCCATTTATATATACGAATGCATCATCTGTCTGTCTGTCTATGCATTCATCTATTATGAATCTATATCATGTATCTGTCTATCCATCTATTTACATATCTGTATATCACCTATTTGCCTGCCTACTACCTATCTCTATCTACATATCTTTCTTTTTTGTCTTTTTGAGACAGGGTATTCCTATAGCCCCAGCTGTCCTGGAACTCACTTTGTAGACCAGGCTGGCCTTGAACTCACACAGATCTGCCTGCCTCTGCCTCCCAAGTGCTAAGATTAAAGTCCTGTGCCACCACAGCTGGCCTCTATCTACATATTTATCTATCTATTATCTATTTATTTATTCAGTACATACATTTGGAATGAATATTATTTACTGAAGAATGTCTTACATGATAGGGAAGGAGTCAGTACACACTGTACAATGATGGAATATTTAATGTTAAAATGCTAAGATAGTTGAATAACAACATACACACAAGTCACCAGAACCCCTACGTCATAACTCCACAAATATGAGGTTAATTGAAAAGGTAGTCTTTCTTGAAAGTGAGTTACAAAACAAAGGACACAATGGAAAAAACCTGTTCCAGCACCTTACTGTGAAGCTGCTGACACCAAACACCACAGACTGGGCCGTTCATAGAAAATAAACAGTGGTTCTGGACATGTCTGGGGGCTGGTGAGGCTCCTTCCTCTAGGGGCCCCCACTTAGTCTCTATAGTGGAGAGCTGCCTGGGGCATCTCCTCTAAAGGCACCAACCTTGTTCTTGAGGGCTCTGTTCCATGACCTCATCACCTCTCTTGACCCCACTTCCAATACCCTTCCATTAGGGGTGAGGTTTCAAAACCTTTTTGGGGGTCATGGACATTCAGTCCCTAAAAACCAAAATTGTGGAGAACAAGTTGCTATCTTTTACGTAAAAGTTACTGCAAGTCAGTGTTGGCAAAGAACGAAAGCAAGATATTTGGATACACGGGATTTCATGCTAGTGGCTGTTTAATATTGTCATCAGCCAGGAAGTGTGTAGAACACTTTGAGGATGTCCATAGATCTGGTCAAAGCAGCTGTCAGAGACCATACAGAGGAGGAACATGATAGGGATGAATGATAGGTCCATGATATCACAGATGCAAAAGACAGGCTGGGACTGAGCCCACATGTATTGGAATAACCACCCTCCGCCCCACTAACCATGGTTCCCACAGAGGTTGCATCTTTTTTTTCTTTTACTTTTTAAATTTTATGTGTATGAGTGTATTGTTTGTATGTATGTTAGTGTACCCATGGCGTTCAGTTGCCCTGGAAGTCAGAAGAGGACATCAGATCCCTGGGAACTGGAGTTACAACTGGGTTGTTAGCGGCCATGTGGGTGCTGGGGTTTGAACCTGGGTCCTCTGCAAGAGCAGCCTGTGCTCTTAACCAGTGAGCCATCTCTCCATCCCCAAAGTTTCATTTCTTGATCATTGGTGGCAGACATTTCCTGTGCTACCCTAACATAGACTGACATGATACACTTCTACAGGCCAGATATAGCCTAAGGACAGAAAAACTTGAAACTTGTGAACGTGAATCTCCAGGACGACTGCAGAGCCAAGAGCCATTCACAGTCAGACTGCTGATAGAAAACAGTGTAGTAGTAGCACTTTCATCTTGGAGGGCAATCGATGGCTAACTAGTTGGACTTAAAGCCCCCTCAATGGGAGGAAGCTCATGTATGGAACTGTAAACATAGCCAAATACACATGGATGGAGAGGACCTTAGAGAAATCCCAAGGTATTGCAAAATAAGTATCCTTATATTTATAGAAATACATCCCAGACATAATTCCATAAAGAAGCTTCTTTTGTATAAGATGAAGAATATTACAGAATCCTACAACTGGACACACACAGACATTGTCTGTGAATTGCCCAAGCCTAAACAGCACATCTACAATGCAACTTCCATACCTAAGGCTCACACAACATAGAACAAGGGGCCAAGAGTACACAAACTAACATCTTAACTCTCATTAAGAAAGCTCCATCATGCAACAGGGAGGCCAGGAACTCAAAAGGTCATGAATGTGCAAACCGTGGTGATTAGGAGTCTAGAGTGTGGTCTTTGGACACAAACCTTGGAGATTAGGAGTCCAGAGTGTGGTCTCCTATGTTGAGCTTCACTCACCAGGGCTCGGGGAACATTGTGGAAGAGGGGGCAGAGAGATTGTAAGAGCCAGGGTCTTTGGACACAAACCTTGGAGATTAGGAGTCCAGAGTATGGTCTCCTATGTTGAGCTTCACTCACCAGGGCTCGGGGAACATTGTGGAAGAGAGGGCAGAGAGATTGTAAGAGCCAGGGAGGTGGTGAAGGCCATACGGAAATAGAATCCTACCAGCTCCTGGAACCTGCTCGTGTGAACCTACAGCAATCACGTCAGCATGCACAAGACCCGTGCAAGCTCAACCAGACAAAATTCCAGCATGGAACTGAGAAACAGGTAGCACAACCCAATCCTCACTGAAGAAATATTGGCAGCTGATTACCATTGGATGAGGAAGAACTGGCCTCCTTTAAGAAAGGGATTCCTGGTGACCAGAGCTGAGTGCATGAATTGACACTGAGGAATGGCTGGGGAGATTAATTTTGCACAATAGACCCTAATGCAAATGACAGGACGCATGAACTCCAGAGTGGGACAGGATGCGCTGTGGGAGGGGGTGTGCTGTGCGAGGGGGTGCCAATAGAGAAGGGGATATCAAGACAATTAAGACTGAATGAGATGCTATGTGCTATGTATGAAATAAACAAAATAGAATTTTAAAAAGGAAGTCTGAAGCTAGGACATCCCAATTTAAAAATCAGTCAAAATATATTGTATAAAATTTACAAAAATTCAATAAAAAATCAAGTCAACAATGGGTCAGATCACAGAATGAACCCACAAATGACCACGTGACTCAGGTACACCTAGAACGATGAGAACATTGACAAGAGACGGAACTTTCCAGCACATCAAGGAAACATTGGAAAAGAGACCCAAAGCGGAGGACAGAGAACTGCAGGGCATGTGGCAGACAGTGCCTGCTGCCTGGCTATCCGATTCCTTCCTGGTGAATGGAGCCCTGGTCTTAGCTGGACTCCTTTTGTGCAGAAAAAAAGGCGATACTTATCTTCTCCTACCAGAGGCATGGTCACATGACTAAGTGTTGTCCAAGGGGATGCAAGTGGAGCCCTCTGCATATCTTCCCAAATGGCTGCTTAGAAATCCACTTGTTGGAAGCCAGGCATGGTGGTGCATGCCTTTAATCCCAGCACTCAGAAGGTAGAGGCTGGCAGATCTCTGTGAGTTCCAGGCCAGCCTGCTCTACAGAGTGAGTTCCAGGCCAGCCTGCTCTACAGAGTGAGTTCCAGGCCAGCCTGCTCTACAGAGTGAGTTCCAGGCCAGCCTGCTCTACAGAGTGAGTTCAAGGGCAATATATATATATATAATATATATATTATTATATAATATTCATGCTGATGTTTTTTTTTTTTTTTTTTTTTTTATTTTTTATTTATTTATTTTTTTTTTTATGTATGATGTTTTTTAAAAAGCCACTTGTGTAGGAAGAGGTCGATTTTTTACCTTTTTGCATTTCTCTTTCCTTCTTTTTTCCTTTCTTCCTTCCTTCCTTTTCTCTCTCTGGCTCTCTTTCTCCTTCCTTCCTTCCTCCCTCACATCTCCTCTCTACCATCTCAGAATTGATGGTTGGAACTCCAGTAGACATTCTGGACCATTAGGACACCTTAAGGATGGAGGCTACAGGCAAAGATGGTACAACAGGAGGACAGGAGCCAGGCTTTTTGTCCCCTTGGAGCAACTGTGCCAGCCTGAGATTTACTGCTTCTAGATGTGTCTTAACTTAGGGGAAAACAAACTCCTCTGCAGTTAAGTCACTAATAACAGTGGGATTTTCTATGTGTAACCAAATAAATACAACTGGAAATGTTCTCAGGCTTTAAGGGAGACAGCTGTCCATCAAGGAAAGAATGAGAGCAAGGAAGACTCTTCATGGGGCACAACGGGGCCCCACAGCAGGGGAAGGAGACCAAGCCCAAGCCCAACGTCCAAGGTTCCCTTTTGATAAGGCTGTGCCCCCTCACGTGCTAATATGAACTTCCAGTCTTTCGAGAATGAAAGGCTCATCCTAGAGAAGCTTCTAGAAGGAAACAAGCAACAGGTTAATTTCAATGGTACAAAGGTCAGATTGGTGAGCAGTTTCTGAGCAGGGACCCTGAATTCTAAACACACAATGAGGAGCCAGTGAGATGGGTTAGGAGGTCAAATTACTTGCGAGTTTGATTCTTGGATTCCACAGTGGAAAGAGAGAATGAACTCCAGAAAACTATCATCTGACCTCTCAATTTCAAGCCTGTTGTCTCCCTCTCTCTCATATATAAATATATAATATGTAAATATATATATATATATTTATTATGTACGTAATGAAATATACAATGATAGTATCTTGGGAAAATATGCATGACCCAGAATTACAAAAAGACAAATATTTTGGGGCCAGATGGCTCAGCAGGCAAAGCCTGATAAGCCTGATGACCCAAGCTCTGTCTCCAGGGGAAGGAACTAATTCCCAAAGCTGTCTTTCAACCTCCATACCCAGGCCCTGGCATGCACCTGCCCCTCCCCCAAAACAATCATTAAAGAAATATTTTCCAAAAAAGAAGAGACCATTTTCCTTGTTGTTCAAAGCAGTTAAGAAAAGTGTTTGGTGTCGTGAAGGCAAAGAAGAGTTTTCAGATATTTTCTGGGGGAAAAATTATTTTAGCGTGTATTTCAAGAAAGATAAATTCCAAGAAAGAGAGAACACTGTACGAGAGCAAAGAAAGCAGCAAGCTGGGCGGCTGAGGAGGGAAGATGTGCGCTGCATAAAACAGACTCAAATGAACATCAGCAAAGGTGAAGCAGAACTGGATGACTAATGCGGGTGGTGGCTGCAAGGCCATGCGGGGGCGGAGGAGAACTGAAAAGGGACTGAGACCTGGCCGTGTTTTTGAAGGGCACAAATATGCTAATTAACCCAAGTTCTGAGGAAGAATAAAAATTAAGTGTATGTGTTGAAATGTAAAGATGGAGCAGGTGCCAAACAGTGGTGCACACTCCCAGGTACCAGGGCGGCTGAAGCAGCTGGGACTTTGGGACTAGCTCGCCCAGCATAGTAAGACCTTGTCTCAAAACAAAGCTAAACAAAACAATTAAGGATTAAAAGTCTCTCACGGGGAAGAGTCAGCACAGTGACAAGAGGATAGAAGAGATGGAGGGAAAGAAACGGAGAGAGAGAAAGGAGGAGGGAAAGTAAAAGCAGGTCCACTCAGACATCACAGCCCAATTCTTGAGCCAATGAAAAGAGTTAATGGTTGGGATTAGAATTGGCAGAGAAAGAAGGAAAGAAGCAAAAAGACAAATTTACTCCGGAAAAATCCAATTTCCTAGGCCCATCTGACACAGATTTGCTAAAGAAGCATGGGTTGTGGCCACGTGGGGACCATCGCAGGGCCGAAGGACAGCTGCTTAGAGTGGAATGAAGCAGAAGGGCTAATGACAGGAAGCCAAGGCGTGACACGTGGGAAACCTAGGGCGCTGTCAGCATCAGGGGCCTCCAAGCACCTCTGCCCTGCTCTGTCTCCAGGGGCCAGTCCTGCTGGGAATAATCCCGAAATTCAGTGCATCGGAAATGAAGATTACAGAAGAATTTTCAATGGCCTGGGACAAGCTGAGTCTGAATTCCAAGAAACTGAAGAGGAGAAGCATGGTGCATTTGCCAGGAAAAAGATAAGTGTAGACAGAAAACAATAAGGACAATAACCCAGTATATCTGAGTTTAGGAAGTTAGAGAGCCATTTTAAGTCACCAAGAAATAGGGGAAGTTCACAACTGTGATTGGTGGATTCTTGACAATGAAAGGGGCGTGGTTTTAGAAGTTAGATTGTGACTTCCCTGCTCTCTTACCCTCCCCTCCAAATTTAAGGTGGCTTAAATATCTGAAAAGTCAAAACTTAAACAATCAGTACATGAAAATATGTCTTTAGTCTAGAGGGCTGAAGAAAATATCAAAACTTGAGGCTGGAGAGATGGCTCAGTGGTTAAGAGCACTGACTGCTCTTGCAGAAGACCCAGCTTTGAATCCCAACACCCTCATGGTGACTAATAACCATCTGTAACTCCAGTTCCAGGGGAACTGGACACCCTGTTCTGACTTTGAGAAGCATTGCATGACATGGGTGGACTTATATACATGCAGGCAGTACACTGATACACATAAAATAAAAATAAATAAAACATTTAAAAAATATCAGAGCATAAAGCAAGAAGAAGAAGAAGAAGAAGAAGAAGAAGAAGAAGAAGAAGAAGAAGAAGAAGAAGAAGAGGAGGAGGAGAAGGAGGAGGAGGAGGAGGAGGAGGAGGAGGAGGAGGAGGAGGAGGA
>VZQC01006081.1:0-58249 GCA_009823505.1 Rhizomys pruinosus | reverse complement strand
AGAGAGAGAGAGAGAGAGAGACAGAGAGAGAGAGAGAGAGATTTCATCCATCATACTGACATGTGAAGGGAGTAAGAGCTTCCCAGAGTGCCAATGTCTTGTGAATGCTCTTCTAGTCTGCAGTGAGGGGCGGGGGGAGGGGGGCTCCAAGAAGCTGGCGAAAAATGGAACTGAAAGGACACAGAGAGCAAAACACGGCCGGGCAGAGACTCAAGGATGCTGGGAAGGAAAGGCTCGGGATCGGTGTGAGTGAAAGGGAAAGCAAGGGGTTTCCTGGAGTGGGTGAGGCTCATCGACGATAGAAGAACTTGGGAACCTGGAGAAAAGTTGACTGTCCAGAGTGAATCATCTCTCGGCTCTCAAAAATCTGGGAGAGAAAAAGGTGGAACCAAAAGTAAAACTTAACTTGAATGGGATGAAAGCGGGACAAAGAAGAAAAGAGGGGCTGCTGAGAAGCCAGCAGGCTTTGCCATCCTCCGGAACAGTGGGCCCCACCCAGCAGCGAAGGCTCAGGATTTCCTCAGATGGAAAGTGGCTGTGGGTGTGGCACCTGCAGACAGGCAAGCCCTCAAATTCTGAAAAAAAGAAGCTAATGTGGCGCTCCCCTCTGGACAGTGGGCGCATCTCATCTGCTGGCATTGTTAATTTATATTTACACATATGGATAAATCCAGACACTGGGTTTCTAAGTTTCTGATGTAAAGATAACTGTGTTCTAAAGGAAGTCAAGTTTGATAAGTTGGTTTTGAGAGTTGCACCTGGAGAGCTGCTGGGATTTTGTGTTGATTCCTGTTTTGTGTTGACAGCATCGGTTGCCTTGAACAAACACGAAAGATCTCTGTAGTTGGTTCTGTTGTGTTTCTCTCTGCACTGGAGAACAGTGCATTCTAAATGCTGGGGAGATTCTCCAGTTCTCACTCAAGCAGAAGTGACTTTTAACGAGCATGTAGAAGAGCCACTCTGGTTTGTGTGAGTGTGTGTGTGTGTGTGTGTGTGTGTGTGTGTGTGTGTCTGTCTGTCTGTGTCTGTCTGTCTGTGTCTGTGTCTGTGTGTGTATAAAATGCTTCTGTAGGTATGGTTAGTCAGACCATGTTTCTGAGATCCTGCAAAAAACAGTTCAGGTTAGACTGACAAATTTTATGAAGCCATAACCTTTTAAATTCAATAGAAGACTCTATGTTTAATTGTACAGACTGGGTTGGATCATTTAAAAACATCCACATCAGAATCTACATCTATAGTCACACAGATGCAATAGTATATTTCAAAAATTCATGATTCTGGATTATTTAAAAAATTTTTTGTCTTTTGAGACAGGGTCTCCCTGCAGCCCCAGGTGACCTAGAACTTACCATGTAGACCAGGCTGGCCTCGATCTCACAGAGATCTGAGTATCTCTGCCTCTTGAGTGCTGAGATTAAATGTGTGCATAACCACCTAGGCCTGGATTATTATAATTTTTTTTCTCTTTTTGAGACAGGGTCTCTCTGTAGCCCCAGCTGTCCTAGAATTTGGTATGTAGACCAGGCTGGCCTTGAACTCACAAAGATCTGCCTGCCTCAGCCTCCCAAGTGCTAGGATTAGAGGTGTGCCCGGTGGATAATTATAATTCTTAAAACATATATTTGTGGGGCTGGAGAGATGGCCTAGTGGGTAAGAGGGCCGACCGCTCTTACAGAGGACCCGGGTTCGATCCCCAGCACCCACATGGCGGCCGAGAACCGTCTGAAACTCCAATTCCAGGAGAACTCCAGTTCCAGGGGAGTCCAAGACCCTCTTCTGACCTCCGCGGCATTGCACAACATGGGTGCACAAACTTGCATGCAGACAGTACATTCATACACATACAGAAATAAATTTAAAAATTTTTAAAAAACCATATATTTGTTTAAATTTGTGTATGTGTGTGTGTGTGTGTGTTTGTGTGTTGGCCATGTGTTTACTATTGCCCAAGGGGCCAGATCTCCTCAAGATGGAGTTACAGGTGGTTATGTGTTACCTGATATGGGTATAGGAAACTAATTTGGGTTCTCTGGAGAAGCAGAAAGCACTCTTAACTATTGTGCCCATCAATATCAGGATCACACTGTGGAGCCTTGGCTGGCCCAGAACTCTTTATATAGACCAGGCTGGCCTTGAACTCACAGACATCTGCCTGCCTCTGCCTCCCAAGTACTGGGATTAAAGGTGTGCGCCACCATGCCCAGCTATTTCTATGCTTTTTTAAATTTTTTATTTTTATGTCTATGTTTTTAAGAACAGGGTCTCACTATGTAGTTCTAGCTGGCCTGAAACTGGGTAGTCCAGGCTAGACTTGAATGCACAGAGATCTACCTGGCTCTGTCTCCCAAGGGCTAGGATTAAAGGTGTGTACCATGATGCCTGACCCTGTATTTTAATTTTTAATGAACCAGGTGCTGTGTTTTTCTTTGACATTAAACACAGTGATTGGACTCATGCAATCACCTGTTCTATTACAAAATTTGGTACATGGAAGAAAGAAAACTGAGGAGTGAAAATAGTGATAAGGACAAGGTGCAAAGTGTGGAGAGCGGGTGTGGCGACAGTCCCAAGATGGCGCCCAGGACTTTAGTCAAGTCTTATGACTAACATCTGATTCCCTCAACACCTGATTCCCTCCTACCTCAAAGTAAAGCCACGTCCACCGTTCGAGCTGCACAGGTGCACCATGGATGCAAGATCAGGCCAGATGATACCAATAGACCGAGGCCATGCAACCTGGGCGGAGAAGGTGGAGTGGGAGAGGGATAAATAGACTTTCTGTTCTTGGGGGGAAAAAGGGCAGAGGAGAAAGATGGGGAAGAAGGGGAAGAAGAAGAGGGGGAGGAAGTAAAAATGCTGTAATGTGCCTGAATAAACCGCTTTGAGAAGAACGAGCTAGAGGTGCTTTAATTCTGCTGGTCAGAATCAAAGGCATCAAGTGGCGGCCCGCACGGGGAACGCGTTCTTCTTCCTTTCTCGTTCAGAACTCATTGCGGGCAGGGTGACTAGTCAGTAAGCTCCCAGGTAAGTGGGACAATTAAGGCTCTCGGAGTGAGACAATAAAGCTCCCCGGAAAAGGGGACAATTAAGGTTCTCGGAGTGAGATGATAAAGCTCCCCGGAAAAGGGGACAGTTAAGGCTCTTGGAGTGAGACGATAAAGCTCCCCGGAAAAGGGGACAATTAAGGTTCTCGGAGTGAGACGATAAAGCTCCCCGGAAAAGGGGACAATTAAGGTTCTCGGAGTGAGACGATAAAGCTCCCGGTTCCGGGACAGGCTCTAGCTAGCACTATGGGAAACACAGCATCTGCTCTGATGGTGCGCCATGCCCTTAAGGCTTTATTGAGGGCAAAAGGAATTGAGCTGAGGAGAGAAACTCTAGACAGATTTTTGGCAGCAGTGGATCAGGTCGCTCCGTGGTTCCCAGTGACGGGATGCCTTACAATACCTAGTTGGGAAAAGTTAGGGAGGGACCTAAAGTTTGCTGAGGAACAGGGAGACTTACACAAGGGAGTATTGCCAGTGTGGAAGTTGGTAAGAAATTGCATAGGGGATGAGGAACGGTGCGGAAAAGAGATAAAAGAAGGAAGTGAAGCCTTAGACCAGGTTAAGGAAGAGCGCTCTCAACACTCTGAAATTCAAGAAGAATCTAGTGAAGGGGACATGTCAGATGGGGATGTGGAAAGCCTTGCCGCCAGCTTGGAGAAAGTGAAAGTAAAGATAGAACCGTCAGCCGCGGAACCGCCCCTGCCATCTCCTTATGCTTGCAACGGAGCAGGAGGGGAATAGTTTACATCCTGAAACTTGGAGAGAACTAGAGGCTCAGTGCTTCCCTGTATTTCAAAATTAACAAGGGAACCGCTACCATGAGCCGCTAGATTGGAAGATTGTTCAAAGGCTGGCGGAGGCGGTATGAGCCTATGGAGCCAATGCTGCCTTTGTTGTGACTTAGCTGGAGTCTTTGCATAGGTATTGTATGACTCTGAGTGACTGGCAAAATCTGGCCCGAGCATGTCTGACCACAGGCCAATTTTTAGATTGGAAAGTATTTTATCTTGAATTCACCGCCGGACAGGCCACTCTTAATGCTCGCAATGGTCAGGCCGCTTCGGACCAAGATATGCTGATGGGACAAGGAAGGTTTGCGGCAGCGCAGACAAACTATCCAGTTCAGGTCTATGATCAGATTAATGCATTAGGCGTCAGTCTATTGGTATCATCTGGCCTGATCTTGTATCCATGGTGCACCTGTGCAGCTCGAACGGTGAGCGTGGCTTTACTTTGAGGTAGGAGGGAAACCACTGACCTAGTGCTAACTTTCCAGAGCAGACAGAGAGGGGACCCCAGGAGCCTCAGGGGACTCATTAGAGAAGAACAGAGGGAGGTCTGGGATTAGGTGTGGAGAGAGTGGTGGCGGGGGTGGGAGAGAGAGAGAGAGAGAGAAAAGGAAGGAGGTAAAGGCTCCCCGACTTTGCCAGATTAGGGTCACAGGCACTGTGTGCTGGGTTTAGGCAAGGCAAGAGCTTGAGCCCTGAGAGAATTCTCGGTTAACAAATGGGTTGGATGACGACTTCTGTAGAACAGTGGTCTGTTAGTCTGTTCCATATATGACATATGGGATGTGACATTGGGGATGTTGTGGCTGGTTACTATGTGATCTGTGAGATGTGACAGTGGCCAGGCTGCCTCTGACCCCATCAGAAGAGGAGCTGTGATGTGCCACCTACCATCAGAATCTTAGGGTGCAGAAGACACATATCTGGGTCTGAACCCAAATCACCAATGGGGTTTATAGCACAGTAAGGAGAGAGTCAGAGAGAGAGAGGGAGAGACAGAGAGAGTGAGAGAGGGAGAGAGAGAGAGAGAGAGAGAGAGAGAGAGAGAGAGAGAGATTCTTCATCCATTTGGAGTTGAATTTTGTACAGGGTGAGAGGAAAGAATCAAGTTTCATTCTTTTTTTTAAAATTTTTATTGATGCTTTGTGCATTTCATACATTATTTTCCAATTCAGTTCAGGCACATTTCCCTTTCCCTTCCCCCCCCACCCCCACCCCATCCCAAATCATGCATTCTGCCATAACTGTCCTGCATCTTTCTCTCAGTTTTTTTTTCATTTTTTAGCTATAAATGATAATCCATGAGTACAAGCATCCTTTGTGCAAAACCAATCTGCAGGCTGTTGTGCCCAAACCCCCACAGCCCCACCATCCAGTGGGGGGTAACGGGTTGTTTGTTCAATCAAGTTGATCAAATGAGTGTCCAGACTACATCACTGTAGTTTCACCATTCACCCCAATCGCAGCCCTTACATTCTACCACGCCCCCTCTTCCGCAGATTGAAAATGTTGATAACCTGAGAAAGAGAGACAGAGAGACAGAAACAGAGAGAGACAGAGTGAGACACACAAAGAGAGAGACAGCGATGCAGAGGGAAAGACAGAGATTTCTGGATAGTCTGGTGTGTCTCTGGGCAAGACACTGGCCCCTTCACAAATTTAAAGCGAACTTCCCACCTCACACCCAGCTCTGGGCTCCAAAACAGAGAGGGTCCACAGTCCTTTGCCCCCAGCATCTTTTTCATCCCAGGCCTCATAGATCTATATTCTCTCTTTCTGTCTCCTTTCCTCTCTCCCTTCATCTCTCCTTCAGTTTCTTATTGAGGATAGAGGGAAGGGGCTGTCTACGCTTGCCATACTCCATGGCAAGAAGCCTGGATAGACAGACCCTCCTGGTGGGAAAGTCAGATGGAGTCCGGTGCTGACCCCAGGACCGCAAAAAACACCCCAACCGCAGTGATGCCGTATCCCCCCACAGCCCCCTCCCGCACAGGCCGGAGCTCGGCCCACCCCTGGAGACCCCTCTCCCAGCTGGCTGCCTGGGAGTCTGGGTGCCAGCTCCCCGGGGAAGCCAACCCTTACCTCCCTGGGTCCCCAGCAGATGTAACCTGTCCCCCAGCTCCCTCCCTGCCATCCTGGAGAACCCCACACCCTCACCTCGGCCCCTTGGTAAGAGACTGGGCCCTACCTCTGAGTTGGGGGACAGGCAGTCTCCTTCAGGATCTCCAGGCAGCAGCAAACCTCGCTTCCTATTTATTTATGCCATGTAGGGAGGAAGCAGAATGAGGAAGCGCGAGTGCCCTTTCACAAGCAAGCTTCAACTGCTTCTCAGAATTGCGGACATGGGGCTCTGAAAACACACATTACATTTATTTCTGCCAAACAGACTAGCACCCATCTCTCTGTCAATTTTCACATGGGTTTTTGAGTCTCAGCTCAGGAAGACTTCCTCCAGGAAGCCTTCTGAAATTCTTCATTGGGGATACAGAAGGAGGGGCAATAAGCCTGTACCAGCAGGTGTGAGCCCAGAGCCAGGCACAACCAGGGCCTGCTTCTGAGTATGTGGCTTATAAGCAAATCACCACAGGTGGCTTCTTCAAGCCTTGGGACTCCAGATGGTTCTTGTCTAGAAGCACTCACAGATCAGAAGGGCTCTTGAGGAAACGCAGTTTGATGCAGTAAGAGAAAACCCAAGTTCCTGGCCCCCAACACGCAGCACAGCCTTCTGGAGCCCTGGAGGTTCTCTATTGATTTGCCTTGCTCTGTACCCCACTATCTCCCCCAACACAGCTAGCATGGAAATGAGTGCTGTCTTAATGCAATGTGGGGATAAATCAAACAAATACAAAACTACAGTGGCATGGAAAGCAGCATTTTAAGTCAAGTCATAGTAGAGAGTAAGGCAGACAGAACGACAGTCGTTTCTCATAGGAGGAGGTCCCCTGAGCAGGGAAGGGCAGCAGGGTCAGGATGAACACAGTTGGGATCAGAAGCCTGCTCAAAGCCACCCACCTCCCACCTCCGGCCTGATTCGTTTTTAGAGACGGCTGTGTTTAAATCTTAAGCCTTGTACAAAGCACTGTGTAGACTCCTGACTTTTAGATCCTGGTGAGTTTTACTTTACTTGTTTTCTTTTGTTCTATAGAAAATGAAAGGCAAATGGGCTGACTGGAAGTGACACAATCCATAAGAGAGAGGAGACAGGATGTCCTCTGCTTGCAATGGTGTTAAACCAACTGCCCAGTGAATCATTTTTCCATGTAATAGTTATGATAACAGTAACAATTACTAAATAGCACTGGGTGAGAAACCAGGAGAGGTTTTCATTGTATGCATGGCATAGCCATGAAAGGCAGGAGGGTTCTCCCCAATCACTGGATCTGCCATTCTACGAGGCCTTGAAATTCAGAGAAATGAATATCTCTTCATGGGTTGTGCAATGATTTCTCCAAATATCTTTGGGAAAATTAACATGACACATAAATAGTCATGCAGACCGTTCCCACATACATAGTTAGGAGACTCAAGGAATTTAAAAGATAACAAGAACTCTCTTGTTTCTTGCTCGCACTCCAGAGGTAAATAGGTGTTTCTTGAGCACTAGCCAGTTTAGGAAACACTATCAGACCAGGACTCAGTAAAGCCCTTGCCCTGCATACAGCACAGACGCCTGCCACCAAGTGCTTGTGACCTCGCTCAGGTGCCCATTATTTTATTAACATGAAATGTCCCAAAGAGATGCATCTCCCAGTTTCAAATCTGAATTCAAAGCTAAAATCAACATAGCTGGCCAAGGAGGGCTCTAAGAAGAATTTCATTAAAAATGACAAAAATAGGCCATGTCAAAGCCATCTGGTCTGTCTGTGGAACACTTTATTAAGTTAAAAGTCCTCAATGTATTTAGTTAATATATCCAATGGTTGGTGGACTAGAGCCCCAGCAATAACACACATTCTAAAGCAAAAAATAAACATATAACAATCCACCTATACTGTATATGAATGCAATGTTTTTTAATATTTTATTTTTTATTTTTATTATATGAGTGTACTGCCTGCATGTATGTAAGCACACAAGTGTTGTTCAATAATGGTAGAGGCCAGAAGAGGGTGTTGGAGTCTCCTATAACTGGATTCTCATTAGCCACCACGTAGGTGCTGGTAATGGAACTCGGGTCCTCTGCAAGAGCAGCCAGTGCTCTTAACCACTGAGCCATCTCTCCAGCTCCAAATACAATCTTTTTAATATGTTGCTACTTGTCTATTTACAGACATATACCCCGTGTGTCTTTGCAGAATCATGCACACAAATATTACAGTCCTTCACTGGTCTTGCACTTCAACATTATCAACACGGGGTTTCACAGTCTTAAGGGCTGAAAAAGGCTCTATGCCCTTTTCCATGGGAAGGAGTGAGTTCGCTGCAGCACACTGCTTAGAGCAGGGACTAAGCTCATGCCATTTGTCACAGGTCTGAACACACACTGGGCGACAGTGTATTTACATGGGGCAGCTGCACGGCTCTGCTAAGGCTCCCAGGTGATGACCCTCCCTGGTGGTCCTGGGTATGTGACAGAAATGACGCAATAACTGGTTTCACAGGCTGGAGATCCATGCACACCAGTCCTGCAGGACTGTTGGAGTCCACTGGTAAGTGGCAGGGTTGACACTCCCAAGATCTGAGTTCCGGCCCTGAGCCTGCTTATTTACCTTCACTGCCCCTTGAAACAGCTTGGGCCCAGCATCCTGCAGAGACTGTTGTGGAATGCCCTGCACTTGACCCTCTTAAGCTTCGACAAAGTCATCCATGTCACACTTGAAGTTTCCACCTCTGCCAACTAAGCCATCACACCTACACCCACGTTTATTACAAAACAAATCAACAAAGACCAACCTCCAAAACAAAACCCACACAGTTGCCTGTGAGGAGAGGAGCAGACGAGAACGGTGCGGCTCTGGGCACCGGCTCTGTGGACTCGGCCCAGGTGGACCTGAAAGGGCAAGGCAGAGATGGAGGGATTCTGTTAAATATACTGGCTTATTTCCTGAAAGCTGAAGGTCTGTCTATCAAAGCACTATGGAGTGGATCTCGCCATGAAAAGTTAGGCTTTTCTGTATAGATGACACAGCACCCTCTGCACAGAGAAGTTTATCCTGCTGATGGAGCAACTGTTCCTCACAGCGCTCTGCAATGGCCTTCACATAAGCAAAGGGGCACTATCGACAGTACCCACCTCTCTCCCTTATAGGAAATCTTATCCCCGAACTTGCACATTCAAGTCCTCAGGGGGCACTGGTAGGATGGTCTGTGTGTGAAACCTCTGGGCCTTTGTCACAGCCACGAGGGGTGGGGCACAGCACACATTTTACATACCACAACAGGGTTTCTATGGCAGCAGGTGGAGTGGTTAGGGTGGAATAATGAGGAGCTGTTGTTACAAACATCCCTGTGAAAGAGGCGGCTCTTTAAAGGAAAGCTGACTGCTTTCCTCCAATGGTCTGAATTTTCAGTCCATCATGTGGGAGGGCAGAGAGGAGACCTTTCGGTCATGGTAGCTAAGAAGCACAGTCTGGATTATTTCGGTTTCCCTGCTTCAGAAAAAAAAAAAAAAAAAAAAAAAAACAGAAAAGGTCAGGCATAGCTTGCAACACCCTGGCAGGAAAACCCAACAGGCAGAGAGAAGCCGTCCGGCCCTGAGTTCTCTCAGGAACTTCTGCTCAGTGACGCTTCTGCCTAGTGTGGAAGTCAGGGACGGGTGAGGAGGAGGAACTTAGGTAATGTCCTGGGCCTCCTTCACTAAGCGTCCCTGTTGTGCTGGGCAGGCCTGGGGTCTCTGGAAGGTTCCATTCCAGGCCTGGCCACCAGGTGCCTGTGTGCACGAGAATTCTTGGCCTGGAGGTCAAGGTGAGCAGAGTTTTCTCAGCTACACCCAGGTGGTGGCTTTAACATGAAATGTCTATACTCAACAACATTCAACTTTTAAAAATAAAATTGTCAATGATATTAAAGCCAATGGCCAGGACTGCTAAAGTAAAATAGAACAGCAAAGGCTTTGCTGTGTTCTCAGGAGGCTATCGGTGTATCCCCAGACGGCTGCCTGAGGGCTCTTGGGCTCTAGTGAGGTAGATGTTGCAAGTAGGCCAAGTTCAACTCCCTTGGTGTTTACAGTCTTGAGCTCTTGAGTGCTGGACAAGAAGGAACTTGTATCTCCAAGCATTAAAAGTCTGACTTAGGCAGCCAGGATTGAGCAGGCTCTAAGCCTTCCAAAGCGGCAGAGGCTTATTTATGGCTCTAGGCCCTGAGAACTAGAAGCTGTTAAAGCCAGAAATTTATAGATTTTCAGTCAGTGGCTTATTGCCTTGAGATTTGAGTGCCAGCAGGCCTATACTCAGAAGCTGTATGGACCCTGGCTATAGTGAGCCTTGACTCTCAGTGGTTCCTGATATGGCTCCTGAGATTTGAGTTCCGGGTCCCTCTCCTCTTCACCATGGGAGCTCTCAACTCTTCCAGCACCTGGGTTCTCAGTCCAGGCTTTGGCTCTGCAGGCTCTCTCTCTACTGTCTCTGGAGTGCTTCACCTTTTTCTTCTGTTGCTGCTGCTGCTGGAGCCTTGCTCTGGAGTTTTGTCTCCTCCTCCTGAAGCCAGTCTAGGCTCTGCCACCCTTGGTAAAGACCACAAGCAGGCGAACAGATCACCTGGGAGAAGCCTCTGTGAGGACTAAGGATGGTCTGTCAGAGCGAAGCCTTCTAGACTATCCCCAAAGTGTGAAAAGCAGAATCTGACATTGGATGTGTCATGCTTGGGCAGAGTCTGTCACTCCGTCAATCACCCCTTGCTTGTGCATCAGAAGCTCTGTTGAGGAGCCAATTTTGAGTCTCATAGTACAGTGATTGCAGTCTTCCTGTGCTGAATCAAGGGGGTGGGGGGTGCACTTCCTCCTGTGCTGAGAAAGAATAGCAGCAGGATGAGCAGGTCTCATCTTCTCCACAGTGGAGTCTCCCAAGGCTAATGTGAGTTTTCTAGAACGATGATTACTGAAGCAAGGCCCCCTGAGGCAGCGCCCAGTCCTCTACAAGAGCAGCCAGTGCTCTTAGCTGCTGAACCATCTTTCTGGCCCCTAGCTGTCTCCTTTATGTGTAATCTAGGATCCTACAACACAGCATAGTGCCATGCATATTTAGAATGGGTCTTCCTACCTTGCTGAACCTAATCTAGTGTAGTAGGCACTCTGTACAGAAAATGAGAGCCTAAGGTGACTTAAGGCAGGAAGCAGTTTTTATCAATGCGCAACACAGGCCCAGAGTCTTGAACAGAGAAAGACTCAGTCTTTTAAAGTATTTTGGCCTTTCTTTTTCTTATTGATAGTGGTACAATTTCTGACTGGTAATTTAAAATATTATAAGGACTCAGAGAGAGCTAGAATGTGCAAGGAAGGGACACAGCGAGGCCTCGAACAGGAGACCCGGCAGGATCGCAGACTTCATTTACTACTTATGTTATCACACTGGAAACTCCCTCACAGACACACCTGAAGCCATGGTGATTCTAAATCCAGTTGGATCGAAAGGTTATTCCTGGACAAACTATCAGCCCATGAAAGGAAACAGCCAGAATTCACCAGAGTCCAAGACAACAGCTCCAGAGAGAGTGGACTGTTTCACTTCTCATCCACCTGTGCCCCTTTTCTAGGCCTAGGGAACAATCTGCAGAAGAGGGGGCGTGGTAGAATGTAAGGGCTACGATTGGGGTGAATGGTGAAATTACAGCAATGTAGTCTGGACACTCATTTGATCAACTTGATTGAACAAACTACCCGTCACCCCCTGCTGGATGGTGGGACCCATGAGCTGTGTGGGTCCTGGGCACAACAGCCTGCAAATTGGTTTTGCATGAAGGATGCTTGTACTCAATGGATTATCACTTATAGCTAAAAAATGAAAAAAAAAAACTGAGAGAAAGATGCAGGACAGTTATGGCAGAATGCATGATCTGGGATGGGGCAGGGGTGGGGGGGATGGGAAAGGGAAATGTGCCTGAACTGAATTGGAAAATAATGTATGAAATGCACAAAGCATCAATAAAAAAAAAGTTAAAAAAAATTGGTCCTCATCTGGCTGTGCTGTTTGGGAAGGTAATAGAATTTTTCAGAGTTAGAGACTTGATGGAGGGAGTGTGTCAATGGGGCGGGCTTTGAGGTTTTATATCCTGGACCCTACTGCACTTACGTGATGTGAGGTAAGTCAGCTTCCTGCTCTTATCAGTGTGTCTTCCTGTTTGCTGTATTTTTTTCTCTTCCAAGATGGACTCTATTCCTCTGGCTTTAAGCCAAAATAAACCCTTTCTAACTTCAAAAAAAAAAATAATCCAGTTATGTTGACAATTAAGATTAACCATCACACATCTGGACCACCCACAGGTGATGCCCAGGAAAGGGCCGCTTGGCTGACAGCCCCCTGCTCAGGACAGCCGAGCACGAGGGCAGAGGCCTGTCAGCTGTCAACTGAGCAGCTGACTGACTGCCTCAAACCAACAGCTTTTGCCAGTTTAAAACACTAAAAGCTGCTTATAATAAAGACAGCTAATTAACATTCCTGACAGTGTTTAACAATGCTTACCCCTAACCATGTGTCTTTAGAGAGAGAGAGTTGGGTCTCTCTGATCCATCTCAGATAATGTTGTAGGGTCCCATGGGGACACTGAAGGATGTCACTCACAGAGGTGTCTGACAAGAGGCTGAAAAGGATGCCCGTCCGCCCCATTCTGCTGGACTCATTGGACCTGGCTCTTCTCTGCCTGATTTACATGAAAGAACTTCAGTTCTGTATACGCCAGTGTGCACATCTCCAGCGTGTGGTGAATATTTATAAGTCTACAAGCCCGATAACCACCACCAACTCAAGATATAGGACATTCTGGCCCAAGATGACATCTTTGGTCCTTGAACAGCCACCATCCCTCATGGGGACAACTCAGATTTCTGTCACTGTAAATGAGTTGGACCTGCTTTTGAAAAGACTGTGATGAAATATAACAAACACTTGATGCTCTTATTATCACTTTTCTGTGACTGAGCAAACATCACCCCTATCCACCTCCGGAATTCTTTCATCTCTCCAAACCGCAGCACCACACTCAATAAAACACCCCATTCCTCCTCTTCTCTCGGTCCCCAGAGACCTATTCCACTTTCTGAGTCTGAGAATTTGACTAGTCTAGGGACCTCCTATAAATGGAACCATGCGCTCTTTGTCCTTTTGTGCCTGCCTTATCTCACTTAGTACAATGTCCCAACAATTCATCCAAGCTCTAGCATGTGTCAGAATTGTCTTCCTTTTCCAAGTCTGAATATCTGAATAATACTCCATTGTACAGACAGTTTGTCTATCATTCAACTGGATAGTTGAATTGATTTCACTTTTTGGCAAGAGTGAATAATTCTGCCATGACCTGCTGAAACTCTGTGTCTACTTCTCAAAGAAATGCCCCAATATGTTAAATCTATGGCTGATCTTGTGTAATTCTATGGCTACATTTTTGCGAACCCTCCCCCATTGACTTGTGCCTGAGTCTGAACCTCACTTTCGTAGATCTCCTTTCAGCTGCACAGACAGGTGGGGGTTGGCTCTTAGCAGGACCGTCCTGCTTTCCTATTCTGACCACAAGCAATGCTGCATCAGATGCTCAAAGTCTGGCCCAAACTCTACTTGTACCTTTTGAGGAACGGCTAAAGATAGATTTTAGATTAGACAGCTGAGTCACGCAACAGAACAAAACAGAAACCTGGAGTCTCTGTCTCTCAGATACACATCAAAATAAACACAAGATTTAAGGAGATCCAGTACAAAGTACCAGTGTCAACCAAAGCGACCCAAACAGAAGCACCCTGTCTCTCAATTTTACTGTATGGACATGAGGTGACATCCAAAGATGCTGGCAGGGCCTGCCCCAGGTTCCTCTGTCCCTCCAACCAAGGCCATACTGAAAACTGAGGATCTTTCCGTGTGGAGATGGCTGGGGCATGAGACATTGGGGCGGTGACCTTGGAGGATGGGCCTATCACCTGATCACCTATGTGGAACTTGGAATCAGTGGGCTTGCCTCACTTTCTCCTCAGGAACTTTCCACTGTGAGTTCCTGTCCAAAGACAGTGGAAGGGTTAGATCTCATTGGTGTGACCTCGTGGCTCCTCTCAGGGTCCCTCTCACAGTAAAAACCTGGTTTCCAAAGAAACAGAGCCTTTGAATGCAGTGCTGAGCTCCCCAGAGGACAGGGATTCCTTGGGGCTGTGCCCCAACCCAACTAAACTAAAGCTAAAAAGAGAAACAAAACAGTGGACTGAAACCAGAGAGTTAAGCAGACAAGAAATGCGACGAAGCTTCCTGCCAGTGTGAATGCCGGCAGGCGGTTCTAGCTGTCCGGAATCTGAGCCTCGGGTTCTCAGAGTTACTGAATGTGAGCTTACCTTCAGATCCTGTAGAAAGGATCCAGATGGGTCCCAGGATGGCAGAAGGTCCACCTTCCAGAAGAAGAGGAGCCAAACCTCTCAGCAGAGAAGTGTCCTGAAAACAGCTTCCAAGCTCCTATACATCAGTATAGACAGAGCAGCCACCACATTCACAAGGGAGCAAACCACCATGGCAGAGTGAGGGGCGAGGCAGAGGGCAGATCTGGACCCCCAGGATCAAAGACATCAGAATCATCAGCACCGAGACTACGAGCTGAGTGTGCAGGAGAGTGCAGTCAGGGGGCGCTCTCGCCTCCTCCTTTTCTCCTTGTTTCCCACAGAAGGGTGGATGGTAGTGCTGGGAAGAAAAATCCAGGGATACAGGGGAGTCTTCTTAGGAGATGTCACATCACCCATGGCCTTGGAGACACAGACAGTTCTCAAGCCACATGGAGTCTTTTATTTCAACATTTTAAAATTACACATTATTATTATTATTATTATTATTATTATTATTATGTGCATGTAAATATATGGCACGGCATATGTGCAGTTCAGAGGACAATTTCCAGGACTCTGTTCTCTCCTTCTACCATCAAGAGACCTGGTGATTGAACTTGGGTCATCAGGCTTGGTGGCAATCCCTTTAACCAGTGAGCCATCTCACCAGCCAACATGAAGGCTTAGGACTAGGGTGCCGGTTCATTTGGCTTGACTCTTTCCCCCCTTTCCCTAAGTCTTCAGCTATTATTTATTTATTTATTTATTTATTTATTTATTTTTACTTCTTACTTACTTATTTGTGTTTTTAATACAGGATCTCTCTGTGGCCCCAGCTGGCCTGGAACTCATTGTGTAGACCAGGCTGGCCTTGAGCTCACAGAGATCTGCCTGCCTCTGCTTCTTAAGTGCTGGGACTAAAGGCTTCGGCCACCACATCAGCTTTGGGTTTTTTATTTTGAGGGGGAATTTCTGTATTTATTTATTTTTGAGCCAGGGTCTTGCTATATAACCTAGGCTAGCTTTGGCATCACGATGTAGTTCAGGTTGACCTTGAACAAAAGGTCCTCCTGCCCTCGGTCTCCCAAGTGCTAGAAATCAACCATGCTTTCTCCTTGTTTCTTTTATAAAGTCATACTACTGATACAGGACAATAATCTAAATCCATATGCAACTAAACAAAGGGAAGGCTGTTGCAAATATAATCCCAGTACTCAGGAGGCTAAGACGGGAGGACTGTGAGTTATACAGTAAGCCTGGGCTACATAGGGATACTCCAATCCAAGGAAAAAAAGCTCTCTCAATGAGTACTAAAAATTCTACATGAGAATAATCACTTAGAGAACTCAGTAGGGTGTGTTTTCCCCTGGTGGTATATAAAATGTCATACACACACACACACACACACACACACACACACACACACACACACAATGTCTGATGATGCTATTTCAAAGTCTGAAAAACTTAGCATACACTCAAGAATAGGGAGCAGGGATTGAGGATTTACACCATAGCCAGACCAGCGTGCACCTTCCTAACTCCTGCCATTCCTAAGAACATCCTCTAGATAGGAAGTTCCTCTAGGTCTTAAGTCTTCACCCCCAGCTGAAGAGAGTGAGGCAGGAAAAGCAGTCTAGCCAGGATACAGCAATGCTGCGGTTTTCCTGCTTGCCTTTCTATTCTGAGACTGTTTCAGGGTAGTGTTCAGGTGGCGCAAAGAACTCACCTACCCTTCAGGTGGTAACCACCTTTGGGTTGAGCAAGGCCATTTACATCTGGAGTGGCACATGCCACTTAACTGTCATCTCTTTCAGGTCTCCCCCAAATCAGAAGAGTTGGCTCAGTTTCCCAGGGCACGTTTGGAGTCTGAAGGCCAGATATTTAGCAGCATGCCTTGTGGTTTGGGTTCTCATAATTAGGTTGTGCATTTATGACCAGAATAAGAAAGAAGTGATGTTAGACTTCCTCTCAGTGTGCCCTGTCATGTCCAGTGTCTGTCACTTAGTTCTGTTACTGATGAGACTCATTCTGACTAAAGATGATGTTGGCCACTGTAAAGCTGTGTTCTCCTCTCATAATTAATAAACATTGGGTGGGGAGGGTTTTTTTTGAAATTTGCTCATCCTTCTTCCATCATTAATTTCACTATGTAGTTATGTTCCTTAAATTGGTGATGATGTTGATCATATTGGTGATAATCATGGTGATAATGCTGATGATATTGATGATGATGTTGATGATGGTGATAATGCTGATATTGATGATAATGTTGTTTTTGGTGGTAGTGGTGGTGATAGTGATGATGATGGTAAATGTATTAGTTAATTTTCTGTTGTTGTGATGAAACACCACAACCAAGGCAACATATAGAAGGAAGAGTTTATTTGGGCTTACAGTTCCAGAAAGATCGTGAGGGTCCATCAGAGTGGGGAGGCATGGTGGCAGGGGCAGCTGAGCATAGAATTGAGCAGAAAGCTGAGTGGTCACATGTTCAAGCACATACAGGCAGCAGCAGAGAAAGAACAAACTGCAAGTGGGAGGAAGCTGTGAACTCTCCAAGCCTCTCCCAGATGCGCTTCCTCCACAAGACTGCAGCTCCAAGGGTTTCTGTGGCCTTCCCCAACTGGGGACCAACTGTTCAAAGACTTGAACCCACAGGGGGCATTTCTCATTGTAACTACCACAGTGAGTGAGGGCATGATGGTGATGGTTGGTGATGGTGATGATGGTGGTGGTGGTGGTGGTAATGGTGATAATGATGGTGATGGTGAGTCAAGAAGGTAGGATATGGTGACAATATTGGTAGTGACGATGGTGATGATGACATTTGGTGGCAGTGGTAATGATGATACTGAAGGTGGTGATATCCAAAGGACGACTTTCCAAGTGATTTATTTGGATGCTTATGTCATCCCAGTTTGACCAGCAAGAGCTGCTGCAAACACGGCCCTGCTTCGTTCTGCTCACATATATACACACACATATATATGCACATATATACACACAGATACACACACATACACACACATACACATACACACATACACACATACACACATATACACACATACACACATAACACACATATATACACACATACATACACATACATACACACATACACACATATATACACACATACATACACATACATACACACATACACACATATATACACATACACACATATATACACATACACACATATATACACATACACACATATATACACATATACATACATACACACATACACACATACATATACACACATGCATACATATATACACACATACACACATATATACACACATACACACATATATATATACACACATACACATAAATACATACACATGCACACACATACACACATATACACACATATATACACACATACACATACACACACATGCACATACACACATACACATACACACGTACACACATACACACACATACGCACACACATACACACATATACACATATATACACACATATGCACATACACACATACACATATATACACACATACACACATATACACACCACACATTCACATACACACATATATACACACATTCACATACACATATATATACACATACACATACACACATACACACACATACATATACACACATACACACATATATACACACATACACACATACATTCACATACACATAGATACACACATTCACATACATACATACACATACAAACATACACACATACATACACATACACACATACACACATATATACACATATATACACATACACACATATACACACATATACACATACACACATATATACACACATATACACATACATACACACATATACACACATACATACCTACACACATACACACATACACACACACAAACCCGCATACATACATATATACACACACATACACACATATATACACACATACACACATATACACACACATACACACATACACACACATACATACACACTCATACACACAAACCTGCATAAATACATACACACAAACATACATACATACACACATACATACATACATGCATACACGCATACACACATACACACATGCATACATACACACATACACACATACATACAGACATATATATACACACACACATACACACATATATACACACATACACACAGCCGCATGCATACATACACACATACACACATAGATGCATATGCACATACACATGCATACATACACACACATACACACACGCATACATACACACACACAGGATTTTTAAATTAGTAGGTTCACGCTGAGACTGCCAATTTCCCTCCACACCATAGGGCTGCTGTAGTTTCCCTGCCTCTCTTCCAGGGCCCCCAGGAAGCAGACATCTGTCATGGAGGTATTTCCTCAGCTGCTCACTGCTGCCCTCTCCCACGTGCCCCCTCCCTGCTGGGCCACTCTTTGTTGTCACATTCAGGTAGAATTGGCCCTCTAATCCTCCAGCTTCTCCCCATGGGACCTGTTTTGATTTATTTACTTATTTGTTTTAAATGATTTGCATGTGTGTCCACATGTGGTACATGCATGTGAGGGCAGTGCCCTTGGAGGCCAGATGTGTCAGAACCCTTGGAGCTGGAGTTACAGGCAGTTGTGAGCTGTCTGACATGGGTGGTGGACTTCCAACTAGGGCCCTCTGCAAGAGCAGTGTGTGCTCTAAAACGCTGAGTGTTCTCTCCAGGCAGTTTTGTTTTCCTAATCCCCAGTGTTAAGGAGTTGGAGATACTCAGTGCTTGCCTGTCTGGTGCGTTAGAGTGAATGGTGTGGACAGGACAAGACTGGGTCAAATGGGAATGACAAACATCAGTCATGACTCAAGTAGGACTTGTGTGGCTGCCCTCCGCTGATCACAGAAGCGTGGGCTCTCCCAAGCTCCTCTGGTAGAAGCATCGGATTCCCCTGGTGGAGATGATCTGGGAATGGATCTGCAGCACCGTCTTTAGTTCTTCAATGTTACTGTATCTGAGCAGACTTCCTTCTTCCGGGCAGGACCCTACTGCATGTTGATACTTTCCTCTGAATTAAATAAACCATTTATCTCTGAGGGCCAGCCTGGGGAAATGGAGTCTTTAGGAAAAGTGCCCGTTGACTGACTAAGACCTCTTGCCCATCAAGAAAGGCGGTGTGGGAAGCACGGTGGGGGCGGGGGGGGCTCTCTCTGATGGAACATACAATTAACAGAACCTTAGAACCAGCCATTCAGTCTCCAGGAGCACACAGCAGGGATGGGGAGAGATTCACTGAAGATCAGCACCTGTTGGGCATCTGGGGTTAACCATCGAAGCTGTCCTGTCCTGGTCCAAGCCCCACAAGGGGAAAACTCCACCCCAGCCATTCTGGTCTACAGAGGTGTGGCCAATAAGACAGGGTTCCCTCTTCCTGTGTCACCATCAGAGGACAGACTGCCAGCATCTCTCGCCTCCTCCCACTCCCAGGCTGGGCTGTGGAGATGCAACTGCAGGCAGTTATGGTGAATGGCCCAAATCCCAGAGCTACGTACAGGTGATGGGGCATCACAAAATGGAGACCCGGGGACAGAAAGGGGCTGCTTCGTAGTTCCAAAGGGTGGAAGTCTAAGAAGTGGAGCCACGGGGCTAGAGAGATGGCTCAGCAGTTAAGAGCACTGACTGCTCTTGCAGAGGACCCAGGTTCGATTCCCAGCATCCACATGGTGGCTAAGAACCATCTTTGGCTCCAGTTCCAGGGGATTCTGATGCCCTCTTCTGACTTTCGTGGCATTGCATGGCATGGGTACACTGACCTACATGCAGACAGTACACTCATACACATAAAAAATAATAAATAAATAAATAAAAATAAAAAAAGAAGTAGAGCCCATGGGAAACCTGAGAGAAACCCTTCCTGCTTCTGTGCAGTGCCTGGGCACTTGTGGGCCATCTCTGGAGCTCCTCCGTGTGGAGGCCTCATATGTCTTCACGTGGGTTTCCCCTCCTGTGTCTTCACACCGCCCTCACTGTGTGTCTATCTCTGTGTGTCTATCTGTCTCTGTGCCCTTTAGATCAGGATGCCCTTCATCAGATGGAATTAGGACCCACAGTATTGGCTCTGTTTAAACCTGGTCAGCTCTGTAAAGCCTGCCAGATCACGTTTCCATGTCAAGATGGTACACTTGTGACCAAGAGACAGCCTGACTCTGGGGCCCAGTTCTGGTGCAGTGGTACATGGTTTCTGACCAGGGAGAAAGGCAGAATTTAAGGGCAGAGATTCGCATTGCTTTACCCAAAGGGACTGATTTTTCTTGAAAAGCAGACTGGAGTTCTCAACAATATGGACACTGAGGCTGTGGAGATGGCTCAGTGGGCGGCGTTTGCCACATAATCCTGATGCAGGGCTCAGATCTCCAAAACCCATATACAGCCAGATGCAGCAGTCAGTAGTGGGTACATTGGAACTTCAGTGCTCCTGTGCCCAGAGGTGAAGACAAGAGAGTGCCTAGAAAGCTAGCCTGGGTGTGTGGTGTGGGGGTGAATGAGTTAGAGCCCCAGCTCAAATGCGGTGTGCGGTGAGGACAGACGCCCGAGATTGTTCTCAGCTTCATACAAGCACCCTGGCCTCTCTCTCTCTCTCTCTCTCTCTCTCTCTCTCTCTCTCTCTCTCTCTCTCACACACACACACACACACACACACACGATTAACAATTGTGGGCAGCCGTGCAGAAGGGATTGTTAACTCCAAGAAATGCAAGGCCAGGAGCGGAACTGTGAACTGGGAGGCAGCCAAGAAGGGCTTTTCTAGGATTGCGCCCATCTTTGAAGGCTGGGAAAGATCGCCTGCATGGGGGAATCCAGCGAGAACAGAAAGCATTGCAGACATGAAATCTATCTCTAAACCATACACACACCCTTAGCACAACTCATTATCCTTTCTGACTAGTGAGCCTTAACTGTAACTCTGACAAAGCAACGACTGAGCTGTAAGCCACTCTGAATTGGCAGAGATTCTTGGAAAGCCAGGCTTACCACCGAAGTCATGCTCATTTCCTAGACTAGAAGTCCATGCACAGTACACATTCAAGGCTCCTCATTTTCAGGGATGATAGGAAGAAATTCAGAGGCACTAACTTCCAACCAAACACAGCACAAACTTATAATCACTGAACAGGGACAGCAGTTTCCCACCCATACACCTGGCCCAAGCTGACATGCAAAGATCCAACTGGTCAAGGGGCCTGAGCACTTCTCATCAATAAGGGGCTTATGTGAATCAAGTGCAACTCTTAGGAAAAGAGGCAAAAAAGGAGGAAAGACTTAACAGGGATGTTAGAGACTGCACGTGGTGAAGGAAAAGGCACTTTACAGAATTAGTTCAGCTAACACTCTAAAAAAGAAAGAACCCATGACCAAACAATAACAACACCAAGCTTTAAAGAGAGGAGGAGAGGCCAGCGTAGACAGCTCAATGGGTAAATAGAAATACTTGCCACTCAGGTCAGCCTGTTGATCTGAGTTAGTTTCCTGGGATTTGTTTTCTGACCTCCATATGCATCATGGTTTGTGTTCACAAGCTGTATGTACACACACACACACACACACACAATGATAAATATGCACCGTGGTGTGTGTGCACGTGCTGTATGTACACACACACACATATACACACAATGATAAATAAATAAATAAATAAATAAATAAATAAATAAATAAATATAAAAGGAGGACAGGAACCCAGTCTCTATAGCTGCTATAATTTACTATCTAAGGGGGCTGGGGAGATGGCCTAGTGGTTAAGAGCACCAACTGCTCTTGCAGAGGACCCAGGTTCAATTCCCAGCACCCACATGGCAGCTGAGAACCATCTTTAACTCCAGTTCCAGGGGAATCCGACACCCTCTTCTGACCTCTGTGGCATTGCACTACACGGGTACACAAATCTACATAAAGACAATACATTCGGGCTGGAGAGATGGCCTAGCGGTTAAGAGCACCGACCGCTCTTGCAGAGGACCCGGGTTCGATCCCCAGCACCCACATGGTGGCCGAGAGCCGTCTGAAACTCCAATTCCAGGAGAACTCCAGTTCCAGGGGAGACTGACACCCTCTTCTGACCTCCGCGGCGTTGCATGTCATGGGTGCACAGACTCGCATGCAGACAATACATTCATACACATATGGAAATAAATAAAATTAAAAAAAAAAGACAATACATTCATACACATAAAAAATTAAAAAAAATTTTACTATCTAAAATATTGAGAATGAGAATGAACAAGAAAGAAGAAGGCAGGAGCCATTAATGGAGCACTGGGGGAGGGGGGGAGTGGGCCGTAGAATCCACTTTCAAGGACAGCCCAGATGTTGTACCCAGCAAGCAAGGATCTCCAGCAGAGCGCATAGATAGGTTTACCTCCTGTTTAATGAGTTACAAGAAGATACAGCAACAGTGACTCTTCCAAAAGAGATTACCACTATTAAACATATGTGAGGAAAAGAATTAAACTGAGCTGTTAGACTTAAAGAGTGCAATCATTTAAGTGAGAAATCCACTGAGGATCGATGTGAGATTCAAATGGGCTAAAGAAGGAAAAGCAAGGTAGGAAGTGGATCAGAAAAGACGTGACCTGGCACTGCAATTGTGGGCCCCAGCAGCTGCGGTGTGGCACAAATTCGGATAAGATGAAGCCAGCCCAAATCCAGCCTAGATGGGATAGATGGTCTTCAGGCCCCACCCCTCACTGCAGAGCGATTGACAGTGGATAGATGCCAGAGGAGGAAGAATCATTCTTTCTGTAGAATGTGGCCGCTGCTGGGCTTCCCCCCCAGTGGCTGGCCCCACTGGGCTTCCCCCACAGTGGCTGGCCCCACTGGGCTTCCCCCACAGTGGCTGGCCCCACGCCTATTCCCAAATAGACAGTTCTTACAGACATAGTGAGTTATCAATTTTTTTTAAATATGAAGTTGGGAGGTGGCATGTGGGAACACATGGGGGAGATGAGAGGGGAAGTAGGGGCAGACATGATCCTGTGTCATTGTAGCCACATATGAAATTCCTCAAAATAAAGAAAATATGGGGTTTTTTGGTTCTTTTGAGACAGGATCTCCCTGTAGCTCCGGCTGGCCTGGAACTCACTCTGTAGACCAGGCTGGCCTTGACTGCACAGAGATCCACCTGCCTCTGCCTCCCAAGCGTTAGGATTAAAGGCACGCACCACCACGCCCAGTTTAAAGATGGTTCTTAGCAGCCATGTGGGTGCTGGGAATCAAACCCGGGTCCTCTGCAAGAGCAGTTGGCACTCTTAACTGCTGAGCCATCTCTCCAGCCCAAGACTGTCTTTTTAAAAAAATTCTATTTATGTGTATGCATGTATTGCTTACATGTATGTAAGTGCACCTGTGTCCTGCAATGTCCATGGAGGCCAGAAGAGGACATCAGATCCCATGGAAATAGATGGTCATTAGCTGCCACGTGGGGAATTCAAACCTGGGTCCTCTCCCAGAACAGCCAGTGCTCTTACCTGCTGAGCCACCTCTCCAGCCCTGTGGACTGTCTTCTTGGAAATTTATAAAAAAGCTAAAAATATTTATGTGTTTTGCTTGCATGTATATAAGAGCACCTATGTCATAGAATGCCTGTGGAGGCCAGAAGAGGACATTAGATCCCTAGAACTGGTGCTATGAATGGTTGTTAGCTGACATGTGGGTGTTGAGAACCAAACCTAGGTCTTCTGCAAGAGCAGCCAGTGCTCTTAACTGGGGAGCCATCTCTCTATCTAGCTCTAGAACTGTCTTTTGAAAATTAAAGTGAAATAGGTCTGCAGGTGTAGCTCAGTGGTGTAGGGCTTATCTAGCATGTATGAAGCTCTGGGTTTGGGGGACTGAACATCAGTCAACCCAGCATGCACTAGTACTAGTGGCAATGAGTGGGAGGCAAGTGCTTTACTGGGTGAGCCATGTTCCCAGCTCTGGTGTTCTGACCCACTAACGACCTCTTCATACCAGCAGCACAAACTCAGTGCTGGCATTCCGGATTGCAAGAACAATTGTAAGATGTTATCATGCCTGGAAATAGCTGTGCCTAGCCCTTTCCTGAACTTCATGTGAAAAACAGAATCTCGGTTTTCTTTTCTCCTCAAAGTGTTTGTATAGCCTGTGCACAAGGAATTTTAGGAGAACGAAGGCTTCTTTTCAGACTGTATACATGCTAAAAACACTAACCTTGTGTAGGACTCCATGACTCCTCAAGGGAGCCAGCCTTCAGAATGCCATTTACACAACAGCTGGGCTTAGGGCCTTGCAGATAAACCATCACTGACTGCCTCACCCAGATTCTGGGTGCATGGATGTTTGTAGACAAATCTGCAGATGCGATTGTGAAGAATTTCCCATAACTGATCAGAAAATGACCTGAAAATTCATTCTTGCAGAAATGGTGACGGGCCCCAAAGTGTAGATGAGTTTGCAGAATATGCGTGGGAAGCCAGTTGAACATCATGGCTCATAGGCTGGTCTTTCTTTGCATGATGGGGAAATGGCTGGTGGAGAGAGATATGAATGGATAGGTGGGCTGATAACAGAGGCATATATTTGGAAACATGCCCATCGATAATGTGGTGATGTTTGCGATTTGTTAGTTATGGGCTCTGAACCGTTTGTAGGGGAAGATGTCCAGGAGATAGGGACCATGCCCCATCAGAAACACATGTCTTAGGTAGGAATTTATTGTTTCTTGTTGTTATTGCTATTATTCCTCTTCCTCCTCATCTTCTTCCCCCTCATCCTTCTATTGTACTGTCTTTTGTGTGTGAGTATATGTATGCATATATGTGTGGGTCCACATGTCTATACATGTGAGGAGGGCCAAGGAGGACATCAGATATCCCATTCCATCACCCTTTACCTAATTCTTTTCTCTCTCTCTCTCTCTCTCTCTCTCTCTCTCTCTCTCTCTCCCTCTCTCTCTCTGAACCTAGAGCTAGGTTATTAGCCAAGAAAGCCCCAACGATCCTGTCTCTTCCCCCCCAAAGTACTGGGGTTATAGGTGTGAGCAGCCATGTGGGTGCTGGGAACCTAAACTCAGGTCCTCCTGCTTGTGTGACCAGTGCTTTTACCCTATGAGACATTCCCCAGCCCCCTAGGCAGGAACTTAAGTAGTGGCAGGTGACCCCAGCAGAATTGCTAGAAAGGCAAATAGCCACAGTGAGCTTCTTCACCTGAGAGCTTCACTCATGCCTGTCATCAGATACCCAACTGGAAAAGGTGACATCCCCAGATTAGAACAGTTTACAGAAGACTTAACAAAGGCTTGGGCAGTGTGTAGGAAGACCACAGAGAATACTGTAGCACCACAGACATAGCTTGGATGGTTACTTCCCTAGGCCCAAAGGAATAATGGGAGGGGATTAAAGAAAGAAGAAAATAAGGAATTAAAAAATAGGAATAAGCAGGGCATGGTGGCTCACACCTGTAATCCCAGCACTCAGGAGGCAGAGGCAGGCGGATCTCTGTGAGTTCAAGGACAGCCTGGTCTACAGAGTGAGTTCCAGGACAGCGGGAGCTATAGGGAGACCCTGTCTCAAAAAGACCAAAAAACTAGGAATAATAAAGAGAATTAGAGATAAAACAGAGATTTAAAAGATGCTAAGGGGGCTGGAGAGGCGGCTCAGTGGTTGAGAGCACTAACAGAGGACCCAAGGTCGAGTCCCAGCACCACATCGGGTGGCTCACAGCTGCCTGGAACTCCAGTTCCAGGAGATCCGATGTCCTCTTCTGGCCTTAACAGGTGCTGCACTCACATGCATATATACATAATTTAAAAACTAAAATACAGGGCTGGAGAGATGGCCTAGTGGTTGGGAGCGCTGACCGCTCTTACAGAGGACCCAGGTTCGATCCCCAGCACCCACATGGCAGCCGAGAACCATCTGAAACTCCAATTCCAGGAGAACTCCAGTTCCAGGGAAATCCGACACCCTCTTCTGACCTCCGCGGCATTGCACGACACGGGTGCACAAATTTGCATGCAGACAGTACATTCATACACATACGTAAATAAATAACATTAATTTAAAAAATTAAAAAAAAACAAAACTAAAATACATACATATATACATAATTTTAAAATTAAAATAAATCCAAAAGATATTAAGAGAATGCCATTAAGAGCTTTGTGTCTTTATTTTATTTTATTTTATTTTTGGTCTTTTTGAGACAGGGTCTCCCTGTAGCCCCAGCTGTCCTGGAACTCACTCTGTAGACCAGGCTGGCCTTGAACTCACAAAGATCCACCTGTCACTGCCTCCCAAGTGCTAGGATTAAAGGTGTGTGCCACCATATCCGGGTTCTTTAATTTTTAAATTTAGATTAAACACATACTTAGCATAACATAATATGGTTTTAAAAAAGAGAGAGAACAGCTTGAATTTTAACCAGTAAATAAATAAAAATAGAAGTCTTGTCTTGCTGGGCATACCCAGGTTTATGGGTAAATTCTATCAAACTCTCAGATAACAGATTATATAATATAACACCTTCCGGAAAATAGAGCAGATTCTAACTCATCTAGACAGGCAGAATGACCATAACCCTTATTTTAGCCAATCTGCATAGGAGTAACAGAATACACCAAGCAGGTCATTTTAAGGAGCTGGGATGTATTTCTCACAGTTCCAGTGGCTACAAAGTCTGTGATCAAGGCACTGGTAGCTTAAGACTTGATCTCTCTCAGGGTGTGGTGGCTCACGCCTTTAATCCTAGCACTTGGGAGGCAGAGGCAGGCAGATCTTTGTGAGTTCAAGGCCAGCCTGGTCTCAGAGTGAGTTCTAGGATAGCTGGGGCTACAGGGAGACCCTGTCTCAAAAAAAAAAAAAAAAAAAAAAAAAAAAAAGACTTGATCTCTCTCCTTCCTGAGGGACAATTGGATAGCTGTGTCCTCTAGAGGGGACCAGCACATCATCCTCACACATCAGAAGTGCAGAATCCACTCCACAACCATTATATATATTAACCTGTTCACTCAGTCTCTGTCTAAGCATCTTGCTGGGTGGTTTAGGAGACCTGAGTGTCTCTCAAAGGGCCTACCTACCACGAGTAGGGTGGTGCATTAAGATTGTAGTGCCTTTCCAAACAGACAGAAATAGCTCAGATACCTAAGACTATACACCAATTGCACATAGGAATGTAGAGATTTTATTTATTTTTTTAGGAATGTAGAGGGTTTTTTTTTTTTTTTTTCCGAGACAGGGTCTTGCTGCAGCCCCAGCTGTCCTGGAACTCACTCTGTAGACCAGGCTGGCCTTGAACTCACAAAGATCCGCCTGCCTCTGCCTCCCAAGTGTTAGGATTAAAAGCATGTGCCACCACGCCCGGCATTGAATGTAGAGATTTTAACAAGACACAAAGAAAAACTCACAAGGTTATAATTGCTATGTTAAGTTTACCACAGGAATGCAATGGAGACTTACCATTTAACATGTATACAAATTATTGAGCACTATATAACAGAATAAGGTAGAAACTATAAACTATATTATCAATCCAAAAGATGTGGGGAAAACAATTTGAGACTCATCCATGATTTATTTATTTATTTATTTATTTATTTATTTATTTTGGTCTTTTTGAGACAGGTCTCCCTTTTAATCCCAGCTGGCCTGGAGCTCCTTATGTAGACCAGGCTGGCCTTGAACTCACAGGAATCTGCCTGCCTCTGCCTCCCAAGTGCTGGGATTAAAGGTGTGTGCCACCAGGCCCAGCCCATCCATGATTTAAATCATGTAATGCACATATGTAAGTACCACGTACTTCTGGGTACACTGGTGTAGAAGTTATGCATGTCCTTAGCCTAATAAATGCCACCTTCAAAAAGATCCACAGCAACTGTCATTATTTATTATTATTATTATTATTATTATTATTATTATTTTGGTCTTTTCAAGAGTCTCCCTGTAGCCCCAGCTGGCCTGGAACTCACTCTGTAGACCAGGCTGGCCTTGAACTCACAAAGATCTGCCCACCTCTGCCTCCCGAGTGCTAGGATTAAAGGCGTGCACCACCATGCCTGGCTGTCATTATTATTTTTTAAGATTTATTTTGTATGAGTGTGTGTGTGCCTGTGTAAGTGTATGCGTTCAGACGGGTGTGAGTGTGTGTGCCTGCGTAAGTGTATGTGCTCAGATGGGTGTGAGTGCATGTGCCTGTGTAAGTGTATGCATTCAGACGGGTGTGTGTGTGCCTGCATAAGTGTATGTGTTCAGATGGGTATAAGTGCCAGCAGAGGCCAGATGAGGATGTCAGGTCCCCTGGAACTGGAGCTACAGGCAGTTGTTAGTTGCCATGTGGGTGCTGGGGAAGGGTCTTCTGCAAGGGTCTTCTGCAAGGGCAGCCAGTGACCTTATCCATTGAGCCCCAGTAACCATTACTCCTAATGGGAAAACATTGTAACAATGACTACGGTTTCTTTCCAGGGCAGGAAAAAGGCAGGAATGTTGCTCAGACATTCAACACTAGAAGCCCTAAGTGACCCCCAGGGTATTGAAAAGAAATCAAAGCATAAGCATTGACAGACCCAAGCATGACTCTCGCTACTCACATTTGACACAATCGTCTATATCAAACTCAGTAGAACGTATAGGCAAATTATTAGATGTGGGCATAGAGTTTTCCTAGATGGCTGATTATGTAAAAACTAAAAAATGATTACCCTCTTACATGGCAGTAATTAATAATTTGTAAAATAATGTTAAAAGATAGGTAATTTGCAACATCACTAACATCTTTGAGAGTTTGGAAATAAATGTAACTACAGATATGCATGGTTTGTGTATATAAAATATATATCAGACAGGTGGATTCCTGTGAGTTCAAGGCCAGCCTGGTCTACATAAGGAGCTCCAGGCCAGCTGGGACTAAAAGGGAGACCCTGTCTCAAAAAGACCAAAATAAATAAATAAATAAATAAATAAATAAATAAATAAATAATGGATGGGTCTCAAATTGTCTCAAATCGTTTTCCCCACCTCTTTTGGATTGATTATATAGTTTACAGTATCTACCTTATTCTGTTATATAGTGCTCAATAATTCATATACATGCTAAATGGTAAGGTCATCCTCAGCTACACAGTGAGCTTCACATCTGCCTAGACTATAGGAGACTCTGTCTCAAAAAGGAAAAAAAACAACAACAAATAAGCAAAAAAGAATTGGAATGGTTAAAGGGAACAAATCAATCCACAGACAGCTCATGTTCGTGAACAGGATCTGTGATGTCAGTCCCCAGCTGATCCATATCCATAGAGCTAGTGAATATTCCAATAACTTTTTGTCTAGAATTTCACACATTTATGTTAAATTATTATTTTTTTGGTCTTTTGAGACAGGGTCTCCCTATAGCCCCAGCTGTCCTGGAACTTCTTATGTAGACCAGGCTGGCCTTGAACTCACAGAGATCCACCTGCCTCTGCCTCCCAAGTGCTATGATTACAGGCATGTGCCACCACGCCTAGTTTATGTTAAAATTTATACAGACCAGAGAATCAAGTTTCTCTTGAAGAATAAAGTGAAGGGCGATGCTTAGTAGAAAACAAGTAAGGTGACTAAACAGAGCAAGGGGCATGGGATCACCAATGAGTCAGAAAGGAGCAGGCCCGACACCCGAAGCAGAAGCTCAAAGTGTTCGCTCAGCTGCATGGGGACCTAGCCAAATGGCACTTCATTGGAGAAGATGTACAAAATGCTATCTTCCTGATCTGGGGGAAGGGAAGGATTCTGTAAATAGAACAAAAACAAATAACTATTCATGGCATTTATTCTGCTGAACTAGAGGCATCTCCTCCTCCAGTAATCTTTATGCTAATCCAAGTCAACTTTTTACAAGATTTTATTTTTCTTTTTAATTATGGGGGTGGGAGTGGGTACGTGCTCATGAGTGCAGGTAACTCCAGAGACCAGAAGAGGGTGTCAGGTCCTGACCAGGATGCTGGGAACCGAGTTCAGGACCTCTGCAAAAACAATACACACTCTTAACCACTGAGCCATCTCTCTAGCTCTAAGTCAACTTTTTTTTTTAGCTCTCACATATGAGGGAGACCTGGTGGCATTTGTCTCTCTGCCTGGTTTATGGCATTTGGCATGATGCCTTTGGGTTCTGTGAAGGGCACCTTAAGTGGCACTAATCAGTCCTCTCTCTCAGCTCCAAAGGGATTTGGCAGGAGAAAGCATCGGCTTCCTCCAACATTTGGATGATCCTGGGAATTCTGAGAGGGATGCTTTGTGGTGACCAGCACTGTGAGAGGCCATGGAAGTGACCTCTGTGTGTTTTCCCTACATGCTGAGGATGAGGGGCTTTCCTGAAAGACAGCATGGGACAGGGCTGGGGCTGGGTGAGCTTCACCTTGGAGAAGAATGGGCCAGGCAAGAGTCCAAGCCAAGGCCGGCACTGTTGTCAGAAGATATGTGAATCTCATTTCCCAAGCTGAAAACTCAGGGACTTTCCACTTGTGTGCTTCCGATAAACATTCCATCTCCCTGCCAATAAGTGCAGAAAAACTTGACAAGGGCCACAGTCTGCAGGGCAAGAGCAATAAGGATAGGGCAAAGAAAGAAGAGCTGCTTAGCTGGACATGGAGTGGACATGGGGGTGGTGATCTCTGCTCAAAAGAGGAGACACAGAGCTGACCACCCATGAAGAGAGGGAAGCGAGGGAAGCCAAAGGAGGGATCTGGGTCTGACTCTACCTCTGTCCATCTAGATCACTTGCAGGAGACACTCAGCTTCCCCATCTATAAAATGGGCTAGAACTCATAGCCCCTTCCTTCATCATAAGGCCTAGGAAAACAAGGAAATAGATTTTGCACATTGCCTGGTGCATGACACTGTTCTGTAAATTCTCACACAACAACAGCATCAGACGCTTAGAAGAGTCACCTGAGCTTTGACAAGAAGTCTGTGGAATTGGAGATGGCAACAAGGCTCAGCAAGGGGCAGACACCGTGGGCTCTGCAGAGATCTGAAAAGCATCACAGATCCTTCTCGATCCTCGGCCCTCTGTTCCCCGTTCCTGTCATCCTCCTGTCCTGTGGGTCCTATGTTAATGCTGTTGAGGGGAAAGTGCTCCTGCAGCATGGAGCCACCCGGGAGTGTGGTGACATGGCCCTGGCTGCCAGGTAGACTTTAGCCAGCATTCAGGAGAAGTCAATCCCAGGGTTCTTACAGGGCAGCCTGGCTCCATTTGCCGGTGAATCATTAAGATATGGGCACAGGCCCCTATAACTCCTAGGGCATTTGGTAAACTTATCTGGGCCAGCATGGGCTCTCACAGATCCCAACATCCTACACCTTCACATCCCAGGCCAGGAAGAATGGGATGGAGAGTGTCATAGAACCTCTGGGATCAATGTTAGCATGTGCTTGTACATGCACTCGTATGCAACTGTGCATATATGTTGAGAGACAGGGCCTGGAATAGAGAAAATGGAAAGATGTGACATGGCTTCTCCTTTGGCATCAGGAAATCAGAGCTGATACACACAGGAGACCCTCACAAGGCTGGGCCCACTAACATCCCCTGTGGAGGAGGGTAAGGTGGATGCAGAGACATGGGAGGAGGATATGGAAACCATTAACAACTGCTGGAATGGGAGAGAATCTCAGCGGGACAGCTGCCTGGAAGTGACCTTTGCCCCCATAAGGAACCCCAGCAAGCTCACTGGTTCACGCTACAGGCTGGTGGGTTGGGAGTCCCTATTTGGGGTAAATAGATATTTATTTGCATCTTCCCAGAAGAAGCCATGCAACAGACGGGAGGGATCAAAGTTATGCAGAAATAACACATTTCTAAGGTCTGAAACAGAAAGAGACCCAGCCATGGCCCCTACAGCACTACCTGTCCTTGTGGTTAAATATGTTTTCAACATTTACTGACCATTTGCCTTTCTTCCTTTAAAAATCATTGTCAACTAGAATGTTCATATTCCTCCATTCATTCATTTTGAGACAGTCGCATGTAGCCCAGGCTAGCCTCAAGCTTGCCAAGGATGACATCACCTGATCCTCCTGCCGCACCTCCTGAGTGCTGAGATAGATTACAGGTCTCCACCACCAAGCCCGGTTTTATGTGGTGCTAGGAACCGAACCCAGGGCTTTGTATATGCTGGACAAACTCCTCCCAACTGAGCCACATCTCCAGCCTCAGATTTTTTTTTTATTAATTTAGTTTTTATTGATGCTTTGTGTATTTCATACATTTTTTCCAATTCAGTTCAGGCTTATTTCCCTTTCCCTCCCCCCCACCCCCACCCCATCCCAGATCATGCATTCTGCCATAACTGTCCTGCATCTTTCTCTCAGTGTTTTTTTTTTTCATTTTTAGCTATAAGTGATAATCCATGAGTACAAGCATCCTTCATGCAAAACCTATCTGCAGGCTGTTGTGCCCAAACCCCTACAGCCCCACCATCCAGTGGGGGGTGACAGGTTGTTTGTTCAATCAAGTTGATCAAATGAGTGTCCAGACTACATTGCTGTAGTTTCACCATTCACCCCAATCGCAGCCCTTACATTCTACCACGCCCCCTCTTCCGCAGGTTGTTCCCTAGGCTTAGAAAAGGGGCATAGGTGGATGAGAGGTAAAACAGTCCACTCTCTCTGGAGCTGTTGACTTGGAGTCTGGTCAATTCTGGCTGTTTCCTTTCATGGGCTGACAATTTGTCCAGGAATAACCTTTTGATCCTACTAATGAAGAACAAGCAATTAGATATATAGGTATTTAAGCAGCACTAATAGTTATGGTAGGTTACTTTAGCATAGACACATGTTTGGATATGTTAATCCATGAATTACATTTTTCCCCCCTGTTAAATATGACAGGGTCTTACTGTGGCTTATAACATCTCTTAACCTGTAGAGGATGTAAGCTTGTGGCATCAGCCATGGGTTATTTCTCCAAGGAGAGAGCCAATAGCCAATTAGATTTGGGATATACAGGCACATGGCTGCCTCTACTGCACAGTATTTCCAGGCAGGTGAGGTGTAGCTGGTGCTGACGGTGGAGTCTTGCTTGACTCAGGGAGACCCGTATTTGCTTTATTGGTTTAGTGGCCTTTGGTAACACTCTCTGGCATTCCAGAGGCCATCTGTACACTTGCATGTGCGGTCTCAATACATCCCTCCCATGTTAACGTCATGCCTTCGGCAGCAGGGTCTTATTGCCTCTCCTCCTGCAGGTATCCCAACTTAGAGGCAAGGAGCCCTTACCTTTTGTGGGGCCTTGGATCCCCTGGCCAACATCCACCTGGTAGAACAATCCATTGCTGATGTCAGAGCTCCTGTATTAATATATTTTGCCTGAGTGCATAGCCCTAGGACTTTAGTATTATATTTGGTTCTGAACAGAGAGTAATCCCTTCCACAGTTCCCATGTCTATTAGTCAATTAAAAAAAGCAGTTTTACCGGTTTTATAAGAGATTACCTCTACAATAGTTGTCTCCAATTTACAGTTGGGGAACGACCTCATCATCGTCATATTTCTCCTTGTTCTATGGGGGGGAAGGCAAGAAAGTCTCTCATATCAGAACCTTTGTGGTACCTGCCCTGGCGCGTTATGGCGTCTCCCCTGCGACCCCAGCCTCAGATTTTAAAAATTTACTCCACACCGTATTGGTGTGGAGGCCACCAACTCTACCTGAGTTATGCTTGTGCAAATCTTTGCTCTGTACTGTAGCATCGAGCAGTGGTGCAGCCTATTCTGTTCCGTATGATTGCACGGTGTGGCTTTTGGTGGCAGACCTGCGTGCTAAATTCTGGAATGATACTACGTGGTGGCTCTCAAATTATTTAGAGCAGAGAAGTCAGGGAATTCCCCAGCTCTTCCCAGTGCACTTTAACCCATTTCCTTATTTTCCTTCCTTCAAGTGTCACCTTCCCTGGTCGGCAATTAAGCTCCAAACATCCTTCTGTCCTGTGCATTTCGAGCTGCCTTGCTGTCCTGGGAGTCCCAGCCACATTGACCTGTCAGCTAGCTGCCTGCTCTTCCCACAGGGGGAAGTGGGAGAGGACCGATAAGAGGGTACGCTACTTCACCCCAGCTACGTGATGCTTCCATGCGGCGGCAGCTAAAAACACTTCACAGCTCTTCCAACACACACAGAATGGGCTTCACTGAGGGACCCAGCAGCAGCAGAGCAGTGCCCCACTCTGAGATCTTGGGCTGAGTTTCTGTGACTGGTGCCCTTTTCCCCTACCCCAGCCTTAGACCTTACTCTCCCTCTTTTACCTCCTCTTTATTTCCCTTTTCCTCCCTCTATCCCCCCTTAGAGTTTCTTAGCTAATAACTTTATATTTAATCAGCCATTCTTTTTAATAAGGACTTCTTTTATTTATTTTTTCAATGTGTTTTGTTGAATTTTGTGCATTACATACATCTTAATCATAGCTTGCCCACAGGATTTCGTGAATTCTGTCATATATTGTCACAGCCTATTGGGTCAGGTTTGTGTCCCCAGATGTCCCTCAGTGTGAGTCTGTCCACTGGAGCCTGGTCAGCCTGTCTAGCTTCACTCCCTTAAAGAAGAGTAGCCTTCCCTCTGACTACAGTGATCATCTGCCGAAAGTTCCCAGGCTGAGGTTGGACCTCCTGCCCATTTCCCCAGCTCTACTCTGGGATTTTGTCTGGTTGAATTTGCATGGGTCTTGTGCATGTTACCATTGTCATAAGTTCACACGAGAAAGGTTGCAGAGGCCTGGAAGACTCTGTTTCCTTGTGTCTGTGCATCAGCCCTGGCTCTTACAATCTTTCTGTCCCATCTTCTGCAAAGGTCCCTGAGCCCTGGGTGTGTGTGTTGGGAGGGGTTAATATAGGAGTCCTGTCCAAGGACACACTCTGCAGTCTCTTACTCTCTACACTCTGGTCAGTTGTGGTTTCTGTGTTCATCGCTTTCTGTTGCATGAGGAAGCTTCACTGGGGAGTCTAGAGACGCATCCATGTTCTCTCTGTTCCCTGTTCCACTATCTTCCATGAGCCTTAGAAGTAGAGGTTTAAATAAGGATCTATTTTATTTTAGATTATGTCTGTCTGTGTGTGGGTATGTACATGTGAATGCAGTCGCTCATGGAGACCAGAAGAGGGGGTTGGAGCCCCTTGATCTGTGGTTATAAGCAGTTGTGAGTTGCTTGACATGGGTGCTGGGAACAGAACTCAGGTCTTCTTAAAGAGCAGTCTGTGTTCTTCCCCAATGAGCCACCTCCTCAGCCCTTAATTACCCATTCTTTTGTTAAATTCTCTTTAGTCAAGCAGTTACTGCGATCTCTGGCTCTGACTTGAATCCTGGCTGGTACAAAAATCATAAGTCAATTATCTTTATTGTGTGGCCATTGTCTGGGGCTTACAATGTCTATGTTCCAGGCCTGGATCTACTCAGAGAGTAACCATCCTCTCTGTCTTCCCCTACCCTCCTGGGTGACGGTCTACAGGCTGGCCTGCTCTGGTGTCTAGGCTGATGCTCAGAGCACTGTGGAGTTTGTGTCTCATCATCACATCCTCAGTCAGTTCTTAACACAACTCCATGACACAGATGATCGTTTGGTCCCCACAACATAGACAAATACATTAAATCCAAAGGGCAAGAGTGACACCCAGGTATCATGCTCTTTGCCTGTTGACTGACAGTGGTGTGGGAGGGGCTGGCTTTGCATCCCATTCTAGAGCATCAAATGCACAAATCTTGTGAAATGATAACCTGAGGAGGTCAAGAGAAGGAGACAGTGAGCCAGGTACTACATTTCATGGAATTGGGTGGGACAATCAAATAGTAACTCCAAAGAGCAGGGTTAGGGTCTGATGCCTGGAGCCTCAAATGGGCAGGGGCTTGCAGAAGGCAAGAACATACAGTAACACCCCTTCCCAGGCAGAGTGCAGGGAAAGACGTGTGCTCAAGGCAGGCAGGCTGAGCATGACAGTGCTGCAGCTGCAGGGCAAGAGGCCAGTGCTAAGTAGCCAAAACCTCAGTGTCATTTTCCCTGTGGAGGCTGGGGATCTGCCTCAGGGCTGTGCAGGATGGGTCTGTTCCAGAATGCTCTTCTTGGCCATGTTGAGGGTGACATGATGCTCCCTGGGTATGTATATCTCATCTCTATGTGCGTATTGCATGTGTGTATATGCACATATGGAGTGAATGTGTATACCTACACACACACATGCACACACACACACACACACACACACACACACACACACACACACACACATGCTCAGATCAGAGGAAGACTTTGGTGCCCGGCTCTGTCTTCCTCAGTCTTATTCCACTGAACAGGTCTCTCACTGAAGCTGAAGGAGCTAGGCTGGTGTTCAGGAAGACCCACTGAGCCTCCTGTCTCTGCAACCCACAGGACTGCAGTTACAGGCATGCATGTGGCCATGCCCAAACTCCTTATGTGGGTGCTGGGATCCCAAATCATGCTTACACAGCAAGCAGTCCCACCCACTGAGCCCATGCCATATCTTTTTATAAGGGTACCAGCTCTCTTGGTTTAGAGTCTTGTCAATGACCCCATTTACTGTGATTCTCCTATGAAGACCCAACTTCCAAGTAAGGCCATGTCAGGGATTTAAGTGTACCAGGAACAGAGAGAACAGTCAGCAAAGAGACGGAGAAGAGATATTGCTGGATAGTGAGGGTGTTTCCAGGGAGGATGCAGGGACTGGGCAGAAGGGGGCTGGAGGAGGACACATACGTGACTCTGGGATGATATCCAGGGTCTGAGGAATGTCATGGAGCCCTGGGCCTGAGGTCTCTTGGGGAAGTGGCCTGAGACTACCAGGAAACTAATCTCTCTTGCTTCTAGATAGTTTGGTATCAACTGGGGGATTGAAGACAGATTAGTTACTTCTTTTATTTCTATGACCAAACACAGGACAGGAAGCCACTTGAGAGAGGAAGGATGTACCTTGGCCCATGGTTTGAGAGATCAGTCCATCCAGCAAAGTGGGAAGGCATGGCGGGCAGGGTGCGCGGTGGTGGGGCACATTGTGTCTTCAGTCAGAAAGCAGAGAGGGGCGGCACCAGTGCTTGTCTGCTCTTCTCTTTTCCCTTCACTCAGACTGGGTCTCCACCTGTGGAAGGATTCTGCTCACGTTCAGGGTGGGTCTTCTTGCCTCAGTTCACCCCTCTGGAAACAGTCACAGGTTGAAAATAAAGATTAAGCATCACAGAAGACTTCCTTAGGGTTGTCTCTCCAGAGACACTGGGTGGGGGAGTCTACAGGACTCCTTAGGGTCGTCTCTTCAGAGACACTGGGTGGGGGTAGTCCACAGAAGGACTCCTTAGGGCCGTCTCTTCAGAGACACTCGGGGGGGGGGGTCCTCCTAGGAATAAGGATCAGGTGATCTCCTCCTCCCCTAAGGCCTTGGGAGCAGTTGGAGATGGCTGGCTTCTCTGTGCAGTCTCAGGACTGGTCAGATTCCATCCCCAAACCTTGGTGCCTGCCTCAGCCAGTCCCACATACTCCTGTGTGCTCAGTAGGAAAAAAAGAAACTCTTTAAGAATCTGTGGATTGAGGGGCTGGAGACTTGGCTCAGTAGTTAAGAGCACTGGCTGCTCTTGCAGAGGACCAGGATTTGATTCCCAGCACCCACATGACAGCTAACAACCATCTGTAACTCAAGTTCCAGGGGATATGACGCCCTCTTCTGACCTCTACAGGCACTGCATGACACACACACATGCAGGCAATACATTCATACAAATAAATAAATATTTTTTAAAATTTTAAATATTTTACTGAAGTTTTATGCATTTCATACAACATTTTTCAGTCCAGTTTAGACTCATTCCCCTTAAAAAAAGTATTTTTAGCTGGGCGTGGTGGTGCTCGCCTTTAATCCTAGCACTCAGGAGGCAGAGGCAGGCGGATCTTTGTGAATTCAAGGCCAGCCTGGTCTACAGAGTGAGTTCCAGGACAGCTGGGGCTACAGGGAGACCCTGTCTCAAAGAAGACCAAAACATATTTTTAAAAGAATATATAGAATGTTCTTGAAGCATGCTGCCTCAGTTGAGGGACCAGGAATCTTCAAGGCCATAATAGTGGACTCCTTGAGAACACAGAGAATTCCAGAGCTTCCAGAGGACCAGAGGCATAGAAGGTGCCGTCTGCACTAGTGACAGGAACAAACCGTGCTGGAGTTAAGTCCCTGGAGAGCCCCACGTGGAAGAGGCCTTGGCGGCCTTGGAATCCAGGGCCTGGAACCACATAGCTTACATGGATGCAGCCTTTCTCATCTGCCCCCTCCCAGAGAACATTAATCGTCCCTGCATCCATGAGGTGTACCCAACTCCCTCACCCCTACGCTAATCATTCTGGGGCACATGGTCACCACTTCCTGTGTCCTGCTTGGGTCACTGTCAATTTGAAGGAATCAAATTATGCAACAGGGAGGGATGCCCACAACAGCTCTGACCAAGCCATAGCTAAGCCGGAAAGAAGAGGATCTCTTGGGATGTGTGGGAGGGGATGTGGATTGGAAGGTGGGTGGATACTTGACACTAGGGACAGAATCTGGGTACCTTGTGTGCTTGAACAGTTGTCTGGCAGTGGTGGCTGGAGTGAGGACTCCCAGGAGGGTGCCCAGGCCTGCAGGCCTCCAGCTACCTCCCACCTTCTCAGCTGAGTGCTCTGCTTCCAGCCAGGAACCTGCCCCAGGCTGCTCATGTGGTACAGCCAGCCCAGCCTGCCCTCTCTGGGCAGCTCTGCACACCCACCTCTCTCAGCTTCCAGTAGTACTTCCACCCTATGTGCTGCTGTTCCAGATAGCTCCATGGGTCTGTCGACCCAGGCTATGCGGAGTCTCCCCTTGGAGCCTGTCCACCCTTATTTGGAGCTTAGTGTTCTCGGTGACAGCCTGCCTGGCTTCTGCCTCTGGTTCTCCCTCCACAGCACAGCCATTCGTCTCCACACCCCGCAGCTGGCAGCTCAGACCCATCCTTAGTCTTGACCTCAGACAGGAGGGCTCCCCAGGACTGTGGCTTTTCCAGGGTCCTCCTTCAGCCTCTATTGCATACATTGGCCAGCCTGGTTTCTGAGAATGAGGAACCCCACTTGCTTCTAACAGCAGAATCCCTATGTTCCTTCCCATACTGGGTTCTCTGACCCCCAAACTCGAGATGAGGAGGCCTGCCTCGCTCTCCTCCATGCCAGCTAGCTGCCACACTTGCAACTGCGGTGTTCAGAGAAGTCACCAATACCCAGAACAAGCCTGCTTTACTTTCGGCTGAACCAGCCTGGGCTGGGGACACTCTGACTCCAGGCCCTGGTGACTTTTAGAGTCCCTTGACTCTACGTCTCCTGCCCAAAGCCTGTCTAGGAACAAAGCAGTGCTCCTCGATCCCTCACAGAGCAGAGATTTTTCAGACTTATCTCCAGAGAGCAGTTGTCTTATCTGTTTCTGTCAGTGGACCTTGTCTTCTGCTTATCCTCAAAGAGTAGTAGGTGGTCCTCTTGCAGTGAGCAGTTTTCAGGCCAGAGAAGAGCAAGCAGCTCCAGGGAAGGGCAAGGAGTCGGACAGCAGGGCAGGATTGCGGCCCAGTTCTTACTGCCAGGGTAACCAGTCATGTCCCAAATCCTAGCGGGACCATCTTCCTTGAGCAGAGGCCAGTGCTGGCTCATGGCAGCTGCCCTGGGAGCCTCTGTTCCCTCCAAGCCTCTCCACCTGTCCTTCTTGGGGAGGGTACCACCACCCACACAGATGGTGCTGTCCTTGCAGCCTCTCTCATCCATGGAGACACCAGGTCCGTGATTTTGCCCTTTAAGCATCTGAAATCCATCCACTTCTCACTGTTGTCACCACCAAAGTCTCAACCAGTCACCTCCATCTTCCTGCAGGTGACATGAACTCCCTCACTCTCCATCCTCCTGCAGGTGACATGAACTCCCTCACTCTCCATCCTCCTGCGGTGACATGAACTCCCTCACTCTCCATCCTCCTGCGGGTGACATGAACTCCCTCACTCTCCGTCCTCCTGCGGGTGACATGAACTCCCTCACTCTCCATCTTCCTGAGGGTGACATGAACTCCCTCACTCACTCTGCACACATCACCATGGCTGGAACCGTCTTTCCAAAAGTGAGCCTGATCCTAGGACCCCAGCTTGCAACTCCCCATTCCTGGTGCATGTCTGCAAGTGGTCGAGTTTCCAGTCCCCTGAACAAAGTCCCCTGGTATGTGGGCTCCCACCATATCCTCTTGTCAAAGTCCCAATTCTGGGCTGGAGAGATGGCCTAGCGGTTAAGAGCGCCGACCGCTCTTACAGAGGACCCGGGTTCGATCCCCAGCACCCACATGGCGGCCGAGAGCCGTCTGAAACTCCAATTCCAGGAGAACTCCAGTTCCAGGGGAATCCGAGACCCTCTTCTGACCTCCGCGGCATTGCACGACACGGGTGCACAAACCTGCATGCAGACAGTACATTCATACACATACCGAAATAAATAAAATAAAATAAAATAAAAACAAAGTCCCAATTCTTCCCTCATCTCTGGGTTCCAGCCGAGCTCCTTCTAATTCCCCAGATGCATTTAGCAAATTGTTGCTTTTTAGTGATTACAAGAGCAGTTTGTCCCCTGGGCCAAACATTGGGCAAGCTCAGGTAGCCCATGTGGCTGGTGTTTTTTCTACTTCCCTGACCCTCTCTCCATCTCCCTAGCCATGTTCTTGGATGGGAGGGAGTTAATGTTTTCTACCTGCCTGTGAACATGGACACGTGGACTCTGGATGACATGGCCATGCTGTCATCGAAGGAGGGGCTATGTGGCGAAAACAGCCTGCAGCCGGTACTCTGTGCCAAGTGGGGCTTTAAGTTGAAAATTGGGGTCATATCAATGTCAGTGGAAGATGCCATGATACTTGCGAGTACCCTCGAGGCTCTGGGCAAGCTCACTGGTCAAGAAGATATCCAGTTCTTAGATAAACAGCTACTTTCTGAGACCTTCTTAGTTGGCTGTACAGTGAAGACAACATTGTTTGTTTGTTTGGTTGGTTTTTGGTATTTTTAGCTCATAAGAGAGCTGTGGTCATGATTCTGACTCCACTGAGGTCTTTAATATTGATCTGCTGAGACTTCTTGCAAAATAGCTGAATGTTTGAGAGATTTCAGCTCCTAGAGTCTCTTTAGGATTGTCAAAATGGAATAAACAGAATGGCAGGGCAGGTTCTGGAACATGAGTTAGAGAGATATCTCAGTTGGCAAAGTGCAAGAGGACCGGGATTCAACCCCTAGAACCCATTTAGAAAGAAAAAAGAAAAGCAGGGTGTGGTGGTGGATGCTTGTCATCCCAGGAGTAGGATGGGACACAAGTGGCACTGGCCAGCCAGCCTACCCTGACGTGTGAGACCCATTAGGAATGTCCCTACCTGGGGGATAATGCTCTTCTCAGAAGCCATAGGTTGCCAGATAAAAAGGCCAGGTGAGGTGTGGGATATCTTCCTCTGAACTGTTTTCCAGGACACCCCAGAGACCCCCAAAGCAATAGAGACGATTGTCCTTGCTCTTGGCTGCTCACCAGAGTTTGATGGTAAAACTCTATTGAGAAGGCACCATGTGCTTTGGTGCCAGGACTTGGAGAAATCAAGTTGGTAATTTTTTGGAAGCTTTCTCCCTGCTGGCTAGCTTTCACAGGACTGGAAGGTGCCATGCAGGCCACTGGGTCAGGATGCAGGGAAGTCAACGGTCTTACCCAGCTGTGAATCTGGTTAGCTATAATAACCGCTGACCACCTAGCAAGATATACCCATGGGTGCAGTATCCACACGAATGATAGTGGCATGAATGTTATGTAGGTAACTAACGGTTCGTTGACTGGATTGAAGGCCTGCTACACCAGAGGAAACTCATGTCTGATCACATAAACCTGGCCAAGAAGCCATAGCAAGCTCATAGATCACAGGGGTGAACCTCCTACTGTTATTTTACCAAATGGATGTGGTATCAAACTACCTTCTAAATATTAGCTCTTCAGCCATAAATTAGTGCAGCTCTAAGACCTCATCCAAGAGGTGTCTTTGAGCCATGGATGTCTTCTAGACAGCTCGTTATGTCTATGTGATGCCCTAGCTATAGTAAAGTAGCCAAGTGTGGCTGCAGAGGGGCCAGGTCTTATGTGGAATAAGGATATGAAATGAGGCCTTAAGCCAAACAAAACTGGAAGGTTGGCTTACATTCTTCTACCCTCCAGAGCAAGAGGCCTGTAGCAGAGGGAGCTGAGTGGAGTGAAGGATAGTTTCAGGTGAGGTCACATGCACCACTCCCGAGGAATGGGCCGTTCATGGCAATGACACTACAACTTGGGGAAATGCAAGGCAGTGGAAGCAGCAGCCACATGCGAGGCCACAGATGGCTTCACCCAACGCCTATAAGCTGCGATGCACACCCGTTGCCTGCAGGTTCCTCAGAACATAACCACTAGTTCAGTGTGTGTCAGAGAGGTCTGTGCCTTGGGCTTCTAACAAGATGGGGGCAGTGGCTGTTGCTGCTGGTGATGATGGTCTGGGGACCACACTTTGAGTAGCAAGTGGCTGGTGTTATAACCAGGACACAGGAGCTCATGCTGCCAGCACCACAGGGGCCAATGAGAAGAGGCACTTGTACTTTATTTCAAGAGCTTCACAATGTGAGAAAGTAGCTGTTTAACCCCTAAAACTGCCTTTTATCCCATCGCCAGCCAGCAGGCTCGACAAGCAGAAGTGGGCGTGGAGGGATCAGCACAAGGACCACCAGTCATTCTGAAGCCATCGGGCCCTCTGCCCAGGTGGTCAGCACATCTTGTTGTCCTCCATTGCACTCCCCCCCTTCTATGACATCAGACCCAGGCACTTCTTCAAACACTGAGTCTAGTTAGTGTCAGCTAGGATCAACCCTGTTCTCTGGGACATCTGAGCTGGGAAGAGTTAATTCTGAACAAGCCAACCACTAACGGTACACACGTGTTAAATTGTTAAAGCCATGTGCTTGCCAATTCCTTTCTACAATCTGCGCCTTTATAACAGAACATGAAATTTCCCTTATCCATCCTTCCTGTGTCCTCTCAGTATCCCGTGCGGGAAGACGGGACAAAGAAGGGCGTCACAGTGGAAAACAGAATGTATTACACTTGAGAAGGCAGAGTGGGAGGGCACCGTCACCACAAGCCACCAAAAAGCCACTGAGGGTAGCTAAGCCACGGGAGTTGGATCTAGTCTGCCCCACACCCCTGGGAGTCATGGAACATGACCATGCCTTGCAGGGAGACCCAGGATCTTACCTCAGTGAACCCCAAATGCTTCCCTTTTCTCTTCTCTGAAAGCTCAGACTGCAGGTGACACTGGCTGAGGAGGCTCCAGGTGACATACACAGAGCACTATGGTCAGAGGCAGAAATGATGTGCTTTCTTTCCCAGGGATTCCCTTCGAGTCTCATGGACACACGGAAATCACGTGTCTCTTCTTGGGCCAGTCAAAGACAAGAGAGTGACCTTGGCAGTTCAGGCTAATTGTGTCCTGCCCTTTTGGCACTGGGGACAGGAATATAGTTTATATCTGGGACCTGATAATCTCATTGTCCTTGGTTCTCTGGGATCCACACTCACTACTCACTTCCCAGTGTGGCTTGTCTCCTTGGGGTCAGGTGATTCTTAATTCCACGCTCATATAGGGGAGAATGCGGCTTCGTGGAAAGTCAACAGACCTTGGACCCTAAGCCAGACCTTCCTCTGCTTCCTCCCGCTCTGCCAGCCCAACCCTGACTTCTGAGATTCAGTTCAGCAAAAAAAAGTGTCTTTTTCAAATAGTTATCCAAAGTCTAATGCTTGGTGTGTGTGCATGTGCATGTGCGTGTGCACATGAGTGCATGGGTGCATTCATGGGTGCGTGCGTGCATGCGTGCATGTGTGTGTTCACAGTGTCAAATCTGGTCTAGCATCAGTGTGGCCAGGAAGGGGACAGGCAGAGGACAACATCCTGCCCCCTAACACCCTGTGCTAGGGAAAGGCCTCACTGAGCATTCTGTCCCCACTGGGATGCAAGGGCTGGACACACAGGGCGGAATGTTATCGTCAAACACAGAGGGTCCCACCCTGGCCCTCTCATAGGCTGGCCCTGTCCTTGGGCTTCACATGGGACTGTAGCTTGATGTCTGCTCACAGCCCAGCAGTCTTTCCCTCTACCTCCTCGTATGCCAGACCTCGGGCTCTAATGCAAATCATCCACTGTACTCTCCCTGCTCTGCCCAAGGATTCAGATTGGAAACACAGGTTCCACACCATGAGTAGGTGACACTTCCCAGAGGAATGCTGGCTACATTGAGTGGGTACACACAAGGGACCTGGAAATACCATCACCTAAGGCTAGATAGAAAAAGATAGAGATGGCCCGGGCACCCAGGAAAGACCACTGCAGAATAGAAGGAAGCAGAGGAGCCTAGTCAGTAGAGCTAAGGTCAAACGCACAAAAATAAGTGAATATTCCTAAGTACCAAACTCTGCTCCGAATGCACTGAAAGGAGTCCTTAGATCCAGTGACAGGAGGGGAACATGGCAGGTATCATGAAGGAGGAGTGAGTGGGAAGTGACAGCACACACGGGGCTTCTGAGAAGGCCACATGTCTCCTCAGCCCGGTGGGTCACCCTGACTGTGCCCGTCACAGCAACCGCCTGCCATTCCCCCTGGCCCATTCACTCAGCTGCTTCCCAGTCTCCACACCTGCCTCCCATCCTCTACAAATCACCTGCCCACTGTCAGGATGCAACCTCCACCCAAGGCTGCCAAGGTCCCCATGACAGAGGCTCTGGTTTGTTCCCGTGTCCTATGTGCCCGAGTCCCAGTGGGTATTCAGAAAGACTGGCTGGGTTCGTTGAAGGAAGGAAGGAACGAGGAGGAAGATGGTGTTAGAGAAGCAGGTAGGGAAAGGATGTTGTGAAATTTAAAGATGCATGGCGTCAGTTTGGTTATTATGGCCGAGGGAAACACTTTGTTGAAAATAGAAACAATGATGCCCGGTCTTAAGGAAGATGAGTTTCAGAGCTTGTTTGGAGAGATGACCCAGCTGGGGAAGTTGTGAGACAAAAGACAGAGAAGACTGGCTCAGGGAGCATCTGTAACTAGGCGGGGCTCAGAGTCAAGACCCTGGGGTGGAATCCGTGGGTGGTGCTTTATTTGGTCCATGGAGGTTGTGGTGATGACACAGAGTCATGGTGTTGCAGGGCCATGTCTAGCCCTCGACATGGTGGGAACAGTGTTCTTGGAGTTGGGCAGCCCTGGGAAGAAGGCCTGGTGCCTGGATGAAAGGCAGGAGCATTGGATGGGAAGCTGTTGGAGACACAATGAAGACCTGAGGAGGGGTGACAGGGGACAGGTGGAGAGTGCCAGAATCTAGGGCAGCTGGAGCAGAATGGGCACACATTCAGATCCAGACACAAAGAGCAGAATGGGCACACATTCAGATCCAGACACGAAGAGGAGGCAGGGAGGGCTAGGGACTAGGAGCCCATTGTTTGTGGAAGGACCTGCACTTCCGGGACCTGCCTGGCTGGGAAGATAACAAATTGAGGTTTGGTAGTTGCAGTTGCTCAAGAAAGAAGAAGGAAGCCTCATCAGATACCGTAACATTGAAGAACTAAAGACGGTGCTGCAGATCCATTCCCAGATCATCTCCACCAGGGGAATCCGATGCTTCTACCAGAGGAGCTTGGGAGAGCCCACGCTTCTGTGATCAGCGGAGGGCAGCCACACAAGTCCTACTTGAGTCATGACTGATGTTTGCCATTCCCATTTGACCCAGTCTTGTCCTGTCCACACCATTCACTCTAACGCACCAGACAGGCAAGCACTGAGTATCTCCAGCTCCTTAGCACTGGGGATTAGGAAAACAAAACTGCCTGGAGAGAACACTCAGTGTTTTAGAGCACACACTGCTCTTGCAGAGGGCCCGAGTTGGAAGTCCACCACCCATGTCAGACAGCTCACAACTGCCTGTAACTCCAGCTCCAAGGGTTCTGACACATCTGGCCTCCAAGGGCACTGCCCTCACGTGCACGTACCACATGTGGACACACATGCAAATCATTTAAAACAAATAAGTAAATAAATCAAAACAGGTCCCATGGGGAGAAGCTGGAGGATTAGAGGGCCAATTCTGCCTGAATGTGACAACAGAGTGGCCCAGCAGGGAGGGGGCACGTGGGAGAGGGCAGCAGTGAGCAGCTGAGGAAACACCTCCATGACAGATGTCTGCTTCCTGGGGGCCCTGGAAGAGAGGCAGGGAAACTACAGCAGCCCTATGGTGTGGAGGGAAATTGGCAGTCTCAGCGTGAACCTACTGATTTAAAAATCCTCTGTCTGTGTGTATGTGTGTGTATGTATGCGTGTGTATATATGTGTGTATGTGTATGTGTGTATGTGTATGTATGCGTATCTGTGTATGTGTGTGTATATATATGTGTATGTGTATATGTGTATATATATGTATGTATGCATGCATGTGTGTATATGTGTGTATGTGTGTATATGTGTGTATGTGTATGTGTGTATGTGTATGTGTATGTGTGTATATGTTTGTGTATGTGTGTATGTATGTATATGTTTGTGTATGTGCATGTGTGTATGTGTGTATGTGTATGTATGTATATGTGTGTATGTATGTATGCATGCATGTGTATGTGTGTATGTATGTGCATATGTGTGTATATATGTGCGTATGTGTGTATGTGTATGTGTGTGTATGTGTGTATATATGCATGCATGTGTGTATATGTGTGTATGTGTATGTGTGTGTACATGTGTATGTGTGTATATTGTATGTGTGTATGTATGTATATATATGTGTGTGTATGTGTATGTATGCGTGTGTGCATGTGTGTATGTATGTATGTGTGTATGTATTTATGCGGGTTTCTGTGTATGTGTGTGTATGCATGTATGTGTGTATGTTTATGTGTTTATGTGTGTGTATGTGTGTATGTATATGTGTTTATGTGTGTGCATGTATATGTATGTATGTGTGTATGTGTGTATGTATTTATGCAGGTTTGTGAATATGTGTGTATACATGTGTATGTGTGTATATATGTGCATATGTGTGTATGCATATATGTGTGTATGTGTATGTGTGTATATATGTATGTATGTATGCATGTGTGCATATGTGTGTATGTGTGTATATATGTGTGTATGTGTATGCATATATGCATGTATATGTATGTGTGTATATATGTATATGTGTGTATGCATGTATATGTGTGTATATATGTGTGTACATGTGTATATATGTGTGTATGTGCATGTGTATGTGTGTATGTGTGTGTATGTGTGTATATATGTGTGTATGTGTATGTATGTGTGTATGTGTATATGTGTATGTATGTGTATGCATGTGTGTATGTGTGTATGCATGTACGTATGTGTGTATGTGTATGTATGTGTGCATGTGTGTATGTGTGTATGTGTATGTGTCTATGTGTGTATATATGTATGCATGTGTGTATATGTGTGTATGTGTGTATATATGTGCGTATGTGTGTATATATGTGTATGTATGTATGTGTGTGTATGTGTGTATGTGTATATATGTGTGTATGTGTGTATATATGTATGTGTGTGTATGTGTATGCATGTGTGTGTATGTGTGTATATATGTGTATGTGTATGTGTGTGTATGTGTGTGTATATATGTGCATTCATTCATTGGTTCTATCCACCAAGACGTCTGAGAACAGAAGCACCCAGCAGCAGAGTACAAGGACTCCTGGGCTTCACACTATGAGGAATCCGAGCTCCTTGGAGAAACAAGTGCATCCAAGGCTGGGACAAGAGAAGAGCAAGAAGAGGCTGTGGCAGCTTTCAGTGCCTGAGAGTCAGGAAGGTCTGGAAGAGTGTGAGCAGCACGAAGCAGGGCCGTGTTTGCAGCAGCTCTTGCTAGTCAAACTGGGATGACATAACATCAAAATAAATCACTTGGAAAGTCGTCCTTTGGAAATCACCACCTTCAGTATCATCATCACCACTGCCACTAAATGTCATCATCACCATCATCATTATCATCACCATCGTCACCACCACTATTGTCACCATATCCTACCTTCTTGACTCATCATCACCATCATTATCACCATTACCACCACCACCACCACCATCATCACCACTGTCATCATCATCACCATCACCAACCATCACCATCACACCCTCACTCACTGTGGTAGTTACAATGAGAAATGCCCCCTGTGGGTTCAAGTCTTTAAACACTTGGGCTCCAGTTGGGGAAGGCCACAGAAACCCTCAGAGCTGCAGTCTTGTGGAGGAAGCGCATCCAGGAGAGGCTTGGAGAGTTCACAGCCTCCTCTCACTTGCAGTTTGTTCTCTCTCTGCTTCTGTCTGCATATGCTTGAACATGTGACCACTCAGCTTTCTGCTCAGTTCTATGCTCAGCCGCCCCTGCCACCATGCCTCCCCACTCTGATGGACCCTCATGATCTCTCTGGAACTGTAAGCCCAAATAAACTCTTCCTTCTATATGTTGCCTTGGTTATGGTGTTTCATTACAGCAACAGAAAATTAACTAATACATTTACCATCATCATCACTATCACCACCACTACCACCAACAACATTATCATCAATATCAGCATTATCACCATCATCAACGTCATCATCACCATCATCATCAATATCAACATTATCACCATCATTACCATCATCATCAATATCATCAGCATTATCACCATGATTATCACCAATATGATCAACATCATCACCAATTTAAGGAACATAACTACATAGTGAAATTAATGATGGAAGAAGGACGAGGAAATTTAAAAAAAAAACCCTCCCCACCCAATGTTTATTAATTATGAGAGGAAAACACAGCTTTACAGTGGCCAACATCATCTTTAGTCAGAATGAGTCTCATCAGTAACAGAACTAAGTGACAGACACTGGACATGACAGGGCACACTGAGAGGAAGTCTAACATCACTTCTTTCTTATTCTGGTCATAATTGCACAACTTGAGTCCAGTAATTAGGAGAAGCAGAACCATGAGGCATGCTGCTAAATGTCTGGCCTGTGTACTCCAAACGTGCCCTGAGAAACTGAGGCAACTCTTCTGATATTGGGGAGACCTGAAAGAGATGACAGTTAAGTGGCATGTGCCACTCCAGATGTAAATGGCCTTGCTCAACCCAAAGGTGGTTACCACCTGAAGGGCAGGTGAGTTCTTTGTGCCACCTGAACACTACCCTGAAATAGTCTCAGAATAGAAAGGCAAGCAAGAAAACTGCAGCGTTGCTGTATCCTGGCTAGACTGCTTTTCCTGCCTCACTCTCTTCAGCTGGGGGTGAAGACTTAAGACCTAGAGGAACTTCCTATCTAGAGGATGTTCTTAGGAATGGCAGGAGTCAGGAAGGTGCACGCTGGTCTGGCTATGGTGTAAATCCTCAATCCCTGCTCCCCATTCTTGAGTGTATGCTGAGTTTTTCAGACTTTGAAATAGCATCATCAGACATCTGCCGAGTCCACAGAGATGGTGCCCAGAGCCGGTGCACAGAGCCGCACCATTCTCATCTGCTCCTCTCCTCACAGGCAGCTGTGTGGGTTTTGTTTTGGAGGTTGGTCTTTGTTCATTTGTTTTGTAATAAACATGGGTGTAGGTGTGATGGCTTAGTTGGCAGAGGTGGAAACTTCAAGTGTGACATGGATGACTTTGTCGAAGCTTAAGAGGGTCAAGTGCAGGGCATTCCACAACAGTCTCTGCAGGATGCTGGGCCCAAGCTGTTTCAAGGGGCAGTGAAGGTAAATATGCAGGCTCAGGGCCAGGGCTCAGATCTTGGGAGTGTCAACCCTGCCACTCACCAGTGGACTCTGACAGTCCTGCAGGACTGATGTGCATGGATGTCCAGCCTGTGAAACCAGTTATTGCATCATTTCTGACACATACCTAGGACCATCAGGGAGGGTCATCACCTGGGAGCCTTAGCAGAGCCGTGCAGTTGCCCCATGTAAATACACTGTCGCCCAGTGTGTGTTCAGACCTGTGACAACTGACATGAGCTTAGTCCCTGCTCTATGTAGTGTGCTGCAGCAAACTCACTCCTTCCCATGGAAAAGGGCATAGAGCCTTTTTCAGCCCCTAAGACTGTGAAACCCCGTGTTGATAATGTTGAAGTGCAAGACCAGTGAAGGACGGTGATATTTGTGTGCATGTTTCTGCAAAGACACACAGGGTATATGTCTGTAAATAGACAAGTAGCAACATATTAAAAAGATTGTATTTGGAGCTGGAGAGATGGCTCAGTGGTTAAGAGCACTGGCTGCTCTTGCAGAGGACCCGAGTTCCATTACCAGCACCTACGTGGTGGCTAATGAGAATCCAGTTATAGGAGGCTCCAACACCCTCTTCTGGCCTCTACCATTATTGAACAACACTTGTGTGCTTACATACATGCAGGCAGTACACTCATATAATAAAAATAAAAAATAAAATATTAAAAAACATTGCATTCATATACAGTATAGGTGGATTGTTATATGTTTATTTTTTGCTTTAGAATGTGTGTTATTGCTGGGGCTCTAGTCCACCAACCATTAGATATATTAACTAAATACATTGAGGACTTTTAACTTAATAAAGTGGCCCACAGACAGACCAGATGGCTTTGACATTGTCTATATTTGTCATGTTTAAGGAAGTTCTTCTTAGAGCCCTACTTGGCCAGCTATGTTGATTTTAGCTTTGAATTCAGATTTGAACTCAGCTTTACTGAGTCCTGGTCTGATAGTGTTTCCTAAACTGGCTAGTGCTCAAGAAACACCCATTTACCTCTGGAGTTCGAGCAAGAAACAAGAGAGTTCTTGTTATCTTTTAAATTCCTTGAGTCTCCTAACTATGTACGTGGGAATGGTCTGCATGACTATTTATGTGTCATGTTAATTTTCCCAAAGATATTTGGAGAAATCACTGCACAACCCATGAAGAGATACTCATTTCTCTGAATTTCAAGGCCTCGTAGAATGGCAGATCCAGTGATCGGGGAGAACTTTCCTGCCTTTCATGGCTATGCCATGCATACAATGAAAACCTCTCCTGGTTTCTCACCCAGTGCTATTTAGTAATTGTTACTGTATCATAACTATTACATGGAAAAATGATTCACTGGGCAGTTGGTTTAACACCATTGCAAGCAGAGGACATCCTGTCTCCTCTCTCTTATGGATTGTGTCACTTCCAGTCAGCCCATTTGCCTTTCATTTTCTATAGAACAAAAGAAAACAAGTAAAGTAAAACTCACCAGGATCTAAAAGTCAGGAGTCTACACAGTGCTTTGTACAAGGCTTAAGATTTAAACACAGCCGTCTCTAAAAACGAATCAGGCCGGAGGTGGGAGGTGGGTGGCTTTGAGCAGGCTTCTGACCCCAACTGTGTTCATCCTGACCCTGCTGCCCTTCCCTGCTCAGGGGACCTCCTCCCATGAGAAACGACTGTCGTTCTGTCTGCCTTACTCTCTACTATGACTTGACTTAAAATGCTGCTTTCCATGCCACTGTAGTTTTGTATTTGTTTGATTTATCCCCACATTGTATTAAGACAGCACTCATTTCCATGCTAGCTGTGTTGGGGGAGATAGTGGGGTACAGAGCAAGGCAAATCAATAGAGAACCTCCAGGGCTCCAGAAGGCTGTGCTGCGTGTTGGGGACCAGGAATTTGGGTTTTCTCTTACTGCATCAAACTGAGTTTCCTCAAGAGCCCTTCTGATCTGTGAGTGCTTCTAGACAAGAACCATCTGGGGTCCCAAGGCTTGAAGAAGCCACCTGTGGTGATTTGCTTATAAGCCACATACTCAGAAGCAGGCCCTGGTTGTGCCTGGCTCTGGGCTCACACCTGCTGGTACAGGCTTATTGCCCCTCCTTCTGTATCCCCAATGAGGAATTTCAGAAGGCTTCCTGGAGGAAGTCTTCCTGAGCTGAGACTTAAAAACCCATGTGAAAATTGACAGAGAGATGGTGGGGTGCGAGTCTGTTTGGCAGAAATAAATGTCATGTGTGTTATCAGAGCCCCATGTCCGCAATTCTGAGAAGCAGTTGAAGCTTGCTTGTGAAAGGGCACTTGCGCTTCCTCATTCTGCTTCCTCCCTACGTGGCATAAATAAATAGGAAGCGAGGTTTGCTGCTGCCTGGAGATCCTGAAGGAGACTGCCTGTCCCCCAACTCAGAGGTAGGGCCCAGTCTCTTACCAAGGGGCAGAGGGTGGGATCAAAGTAGGGGACGAGGGTGTGGGGTTCTCCAGGAGGGAAGGGAGGGAGCTGGGGGGACAGGTTACATCTGCTGCAGGGACCCAGGGAGGTAAGGGCTTGGCTTCCCCTAGGAGCTGGCGCCCAGACTCCCAGGCAGCCAGCTGGAGATGGATCTCCAGAGTGGGCCAAGCTCTGGCATGGCCCGTTCGAGGAGGGGGCTCTGGGAGAATGTGGCATCACTGGGGTTGGGATGGTTGTTGCAGTCCTGGGGTCAGCACCAGGCTCCATCTGACTTTCCCACTAGGAGGGTCTGTCTATCCTGGGCTTCTGCCTACACCTTTGTGGAGCATGACAAGCGTGGACAGCCCCTTCCCTCTATCCTCAATAAGAAACTGAAGGAGAGATGAAGGGAGAGAGGGAAGGAGAAAGAAAGAGAGAATATAGATCTATGGGGCCTGGGATGAAAGAGATGCTGGGGGCAAAGAACTGTGGACCCTCTCTGTTTTGGAGTCCAGAGTTGGGTGTGAGGTGGGAAGTTCGCTTTGAATTTGTGAAGGGGCCAGTGTCTTGCCCAGAGACACACCAGACTATCCAGAAATCTCTGCCTCTCTCTGTCTCTGTCTCTCTGTCTCTCTCTGTCTTTCTCAGTCTCTGTCTGTGCCTCTCTCTGTCTCTGTCCCTGCCTCTCTCTCTCTCTCTCTCTCTCTCTGGTTCTCAACATTTTTAAGAACGAAACTAGATTCTTTCCTCTCACCCTGTGCAAAATTCAACTCCAAATGGATCAAGACTCTCTTTCTCCCTCCCTCCCTCCCTCCCTCGCTCCCTCCCTCCCTCTCTCTGACTTTCTCCTTACTGTGCTATAAACCCCATTGGTGATTTGGGTTCAGACCCAGATATGTGTCTTCTGCACCCTAAGATTCTGATGGTAGGTGGCACATCACAGCTCCTCTTCTGATGGGGTCAGAGGCAGCCTGGCCACTGTCACATCTCACAGATCACATAGTAACCAGCCACAACATCCCCAATGTCACATCCCATATGTCATATATGGAACAAACAGACCACTGTTCTACAGAAGTCATCATCTGACCCATTTGTTAACCAAGAATTCTCTCAGGGCTCAAGCTCTGGCCTTGCCTAAGCCAGCACACAGAGCCTGTGACCCTAATCTGGCAAAGTCGGGGAGCCTTTACCTCCTTCCTTGTTCTCTCTCTCTCTCTCTCCCTCTACCCCCCCCCATTTCACTTCAGACCCCACATGCTGTCTGTTTGGATAGATCTTTTGCTCAACTCTGATATTTTGACACTAGAATTGAAAGGTACCATTGAGGTAGCTCCTTCTGCCCATTCCCCCCTCCCCGCCCCCGCCACCACTCTCTCCACACCTAATCCCAGACCTCCCTCTGTTCTTCTCTAAGGAGTCCCCTGAGGCTCCTGGGGTCCCCTCTCTGTCTGCTCTGGAAAGTTAGCACTAGGTCAAGGGTTTCCCTGGGCTTGGCCCTCACAGAGACCTGTTGAGTCTAGGGACACCTGTTCTCAGTCTTTGTCTACCACTGGTGGCCTGGCCACACTTCCGGAAGGAAACCTGAGAGGCAGGAGGACGCTTGTCGCTCTATGTCCTTCAGAACTGTTTGACCTGGCCAACTTCATAATGGCACCACTTGATTTTACCTGCCTCAGGACCTTCCCCTCAGCTGTTTGTAGCGTAACTTCCAAATGCCTCATCCCGTGGGAGACAGCAAAATCTGAGCTTGCTGTGGCAACATTGGTCACATCACACAGTCCAATGCAAGTGTCCTGAAGTTCTTTTCAATAGGGCTTTCTTCCTTCTCCAGAAAACTCTCTCTCTCTCTCTCTCTCTCTCTCTCTCTCTCTCTCTCTCAATCTTTTACCACATTTCAAATTATAAAAGGGACCCCGACCCCTGTTAGGGACACAATTCTTTCTCTTTCACTGTATTTCTTTTTATACCTTGAGTAATTCTCACCTCTACAATAGGTAGGTACCTGGGGGTGGGAAGCTACATGCAGGTGTATAGATAGGTGTACATATATGTATACATGTTTCCACCCACACGCGGATGCTCTCATAGCCTCACCAGACAGGCCCTAGTGCCTGGCTATGGTGTTGTTAGTCCCCACAGGCCCTGCTAGGGCATTTTCGCATATTCAGATTCTGAGCTTATTGTATCATCTCTCACGATTTTTTCTAGGTCTTACTGAGGAACTTTGCACTTTGTCCTTCTCACTATTTTAGTGAGAAACTTTGCACCTTGTTCTTACCACTATTTTAGTGAGGAGCTTTGCACCTTGTCCTTCTCACTATTTTCACTCCTCAGTTTTCTTTCTTCCATGTACCAAATTTTGTAATAGAACAGGTGATTGCATGAGTCCAATCACTGTGTTTAATGTCAAAGAAAAACACAGCACCTGGTTCATTAAAAATTAAAATACAGGGCCAGGCATCATGGTACACACCTTTAATCCTAGCCCTTGGGAGACAGAGCCAGGTAGATCTCTATGTACTCAAGTCTAGCCTGGAATACTGAGTTTCAGGCCAGCCAGAACTACATAGTGAGACCCTGTCTTTAAAAACATAGAAATAGCTGGGCATGGTGGTGTACACCTTTAATCCCAGTACTTTGGAGGCAGAGGCAGGCCGATGTCTGTGAGTTCAAGGCCAACCTGGTCTGTATAAAGAGTTCTGGGCCAGCCAAGGCTCCACAGTGTGATCCTGATATTGATGGGCACAATAGTTAAGAGTGCTTTCTGCTTCTCCAGAGAACCCAAATTAGTTTCCTACACCCATATCAGGTGACTTATAACCATCTGTAACTCCATCTCAAGGGGATCTGGCCCCTTGAGCACTAGTAAACACATGGCCAACACACACACACACACAAATTTAAACAAATATATGTTTTAAGAATTATAATAATCCAGGCCCAGGTAGTTATGCACACTTTTAATCCATCAAGAGGCAGAGACAGGCAGATCTCTGTGAGATCAAGGCCAGCCTGGTCTACATGGTAAGTTCCAGGTCAGCTGAGGCTGCAGGGAGACCCTGTCTGAAAAGACAAAAAAAATTTAAATAATCCAGAATCATGAATTTTTGAAATATACTATTGCATCTGTGTGACTATAGATGTAGATTCTGATGTGGATATTTTTAAATGATTCAACCCAGTTGTACAATTAAACATAGAGTCTTCTATTGAATTTAAAAGGTTATGGCTTCATAAAATTTGTCAATCTAACCTGAACTGTTTTTTGCAGGATCTCAGAAACATGGTCTGACTACCCATACCTACAGAAGCATTTTATACACACACAGAAACAGACACACACACACACACACACACACACACACACACACTCACACAAACCAGAGTGGCTCTTCTACATGCTCGTTAAAAGTCACTTCTGCTTGAGTGAGAACTGGAGAATCTCCCCAGCATTTAGAATGCACTGTTCTCCAGTGCAGAGAGAAACACAACAGAACCAACTACAGAGATCTTTCATGTTTGTTCAAGGCAACCGATGCTGTCAATACAAAACAGGAATCAACACAAAATCCCAGCAGCTCTCCGGGTGCAACTCTCAAAACCAACTTATCAAACTTGACTTCCTTTAAAATACAGTTATCTCTTTACATCAGAAACTTAGAAACCCAGTGTCTGGATTTATCCATATGTGTAAATATAAATTAACAATGCCAGCAGATGAGATGCGCCCACTGTCCAGAGGGGAGCGCCACATTAGCTTCTTTTTTTCAGAATTTGAGGGCTTGCCTGTCTGCAGGTGCCACACCCACAGCCACTTTCCATCTGAGGAAATCCTGAGCCTTCGCTGCTGGGTGGGGCCCACTGTTCCGGAGGATGGCAAAGCCTGCTGGCTTCTCAGCAGCCCCTCTTTTCTTCTTTGTCCCGCTTTCATCCCATTCAAGTTAAGTTTTACTTTTGGTTCCACCTTTTTCTCTCCCAGATTTTTGAGAGCCGAGAGATGATTCACTCTGGACAGTCAACTTTTCTCCAGGTTCCCAAGTTCTTCTATCGTCGATGAGCCTCACCCACTCCAGGAAACCCCTTGCTTTCCCTTTCACTCACACCGATCCCGAGCCTTTCCTTCCCAGCATCCTTGAGTCTCTGCCCGGCCGTGTTTTGCTCTCTGTGTCCTTTCAGTTCCATTTTTCGCCAGCTTCTTGGAGCCCCCCTCCCCCCGCCCCTCACTGCAGACTAGAAGAGCATTCACAAGACATTGGCACTCTGGGAAGCTCTTACTCCCTTCACATGTCAGTATGATGGATGAAATCTCTCTCTCTCTCTCTCTGTCTCTCTCTCTCTCTCTCTCTCTCTCTCTCTCTCAATAACTTTGCTCATACATGTGTTGGCTGTCTAGAGGCCATTTACGATGAACACGGACTTGTTCTTGGTCTATTTCTTAGTTTCTTTAAAAATATTTTATTTTTTACATGCATGTGCCTGCATACCTGAGTGCACCTGTGTCTTGCAATGCCTGTGGAGGTTAATAACAGGGCATTGGAACCCTGGAACTGGAGTTACAGACAGTTGTTAGCTGCCATGTGGGAGCTGGGAATGGAACCCAGGTCCTCAGCAAGAGCAGCCAGTGCTCTTAACCACTGAGCCACCTTCCAGCCCCTCTTGGTCTATTTCTTGATGGGCTCTTTGTCTCTGACATCTTCGCTTCTTTTATTTATTTAATTTTTATGTGTATGAGTGTTTTGCCTGCATGTATGTGAGTGCACCGGTGCCGTACAAAGCCGATAGAGACCAGAAGAGGATGTTGGATCCCCTGGAACTGGAGTCATAGGCAGTTAGTTGTTTGTCACCATGATGATATATGTAAGTCCAACCATGTCATGCAATGCTTCTCTCAAAGTCAGAACAGGGTGTCCAGTTCCCCTGGAACTGGAGTTACAGATGGTTATTAGTCACCATGAGGGTGCTGGGATTCAAACCTGGGTCTTCTTCAAGAGCAGTCAGTGCTCTTATCCACTGAGCCATCTGTCCGGCCTTAAGTTTTGATATTTTCTTCAGCCCTCTAGACTAAAACATATTTTAATGCACTTATTGTTTAAGTTTTGACTTTTCAGATATTTAAGCCACCTTAAATTTGGAGGAGAGGGTAAGAGAGCAGGGAAAGTCACAATCTAACTTCTAAAACCACATCCCCTGGGCTGGAGAGATGGCCGACTGCTCTTGCAGAGGACCCAGGTTTGATCCCCAGCACCCAAATGGCGGCTGAAAACTGTCTTTAACTCCAGTTCCAGGGGAATCTGACACCCTCTTCTGACCTCTGCGTGCATTGCACGATACAGGGGTGCACAAACCTACATCCAGACTGTACATTCATACCCATACAAAAATAAATAAAATTAAAAAAACACACCCCTTTCATTGTTAAGAATCCACCAATCACAGTTGTGAACTGCCCCTATTTCTTGGTGACTTAAAATGGCTCTCTAACTTCCTAAACTCAGATATACTGGGTTATTGTCCTTATTGTTTTCTGTCTACACTTATCTTTTTCCTGGCAAATGCACCATGCTTCTCCTCTTCAGTTTCTTGGAATTCAGACTTAGCTTGTCCCAGGCCATTGAAAATTCTTCTGTAATCTTCATTTCCGATGCACTGAATTTCGGGATTATTCCCAGCAGGACTGGCCCCTGGAGACAGAGCAGGGCAGAGGTGCTTGGAGGCCCCTGA